>JABSTQ010000315.1:0-24778 GCA_013358835.2 Ixodes persulcatus
CCCACAAAGAATTTAAAACGCGCGAACCTGAGCGCCCGTGCCGCAACAACATCAATGAACTTCAGAGCGGAGAAAACATACTCTCGAAACTCGAAGAAAGAGAATTAGAGTTAGTCGCCTTTTTTTAGTAAAATGTTAGGTGAACAAAAATCCCCGAACAGACGAGCAATGAAGGAAGTGGTAGCAGTTATGCCCCAAGTACCGGAGAAACTGGTGGAGTGCCTTAACGGGCCCATCAGCGAGGCGGAGGTACATTGGGCAATTAAGGATCTGGCATCAAGGAAGTCACCCGGGGTTGATAGGCTTGGCGCAGCTTTCTACAAAATGTTTTCATCGGAACTAGTGCCGGTTTTAACGAAATTGTATGCAGATATATATAACCGAAACCTTCTTCCACCTTCAATGTGACAGGCAACAACGGTACTAATTCTAAAGCGGAAAAGCGATGGGTTATTCAGAAGCAGCGAAGACTTTCGACCAATAAGCCTTCTGACGACGGAATGTAAGATCCTAGCAAAATGATATCAAAACGCCTGGAAGTCGCATTCCATACCATTGTTGGAAATCATCAAACGTATGGTTTTAAATATTGGTCGATATTCACTAATCTGCATACAATGAGGATTATAGCAGAAACGGCAGAAGCGATGGGACGTCCCACGGCTGTCCTACAAATAGATAAAAAAAAGCATTTGACAAAGTGTGTCACTCCTTATTTTCATTATTAGAGCACTGCGGAACCGGAGAATTTCTGGTCAATTTCATCAAAATATGTTGCAGGGACATAAGCACACAGATCCTTATCAATGGACGCAAGTCATGCTCCATTCCCGTGAAGTCGTCGGTACGCCAAGGATGCCCAATGTCGCCCATACTTTTTGCAATCTATCTACAACCATTGTGTAAGGCAATCTTGGATGACCACATCATAAAAGGCGCAAGCCTGGGTGCAACGTCAGCACGGTTGCTGGCTTACGCAGATGACGTCACCCTAATTGGTCAAAATCAGAAATATATAATGCGGGCCGTAGAACTTTTAAGGCAGTTGAGCGACGTTTCTGGAGCTGAAATTAACCCCAAAAAGTCTGTTGGGGCCTGGCTGGGGCCGTGGGCATCCAAGCCAAAACAATTCATGGGCATCGTGTGGTCCACATCAATCTCCAACTGTCTTGGGGTTGCGCTGGGCACAGAGCAGCTAAGGACCGGACTGGATGGCATTCACCTGAGCACACTGAGGGCCAAACTCCCAGAATGGCAGGGCAGATACGTGCCGCTACTGAACGAAGTGTTTATTAACAACACAGTATTTTTTTTCCACTGTCTGGTATTCGGCGCAAGCTGTCCCATGTTGGCAACTCGATGTGCAAAAAGTGCATTGGTTTTGTGCAACGCTTGTGTGGGGCTTTGGGTTTGAAAAGATGCGTAGAAACAATCTCTTTATCAGCAAGCAGAAGGGATGGCTGGGACTTGTAAATCTAGACACAAAATTGAAAGTGCAACGTTTCCTTGTCTTCCGAAACCGAGCAACCAGCCCGGTGTTCACGGCGGCGTTGAAGGAGCTCGGTGGACCATATCTGGCTCCTGGGACTAGAGAGACCGTTGGCGCTCCAGGAAGGACCTCAATCCTACGATACTATAGAGAAATTAGGGATGCGATTCGCTTTTTTGCAGAACGTTTTTCGTGGGAATACCTAAACCGTCTTTATTGGGACACTCTAGACCTGGTAATGCCGCCTCCAATGTATCGCCAAATGTTTCCTGGCTGCGAAAAGTCGGACGTGTTCAAGCGTCTGGGTTTATACACAGTCCGTCCAGGGATAAAGGATTTTTTTTGTGCGCTTTCATACCGAAGTTTTACCGGTCAAGATCTGGGAGGAACAAAAAGTTTTTTTTTTCTGCCTTGGGGAGTCAATTGGGTCATTTGCACTGTTCCCGAAACACTGCAACATACATTCATGTATTGTACTAATGCAGAACTATTTTGGGCTCAGCTACGCGCGGAGCTTCGGATCGATCTATACCGAACCTGGCACAGCATGAGGTTTCTAGACACACCGGAAAAGCAACAGAGCAGATGTTACGAGCTCCTGACCCTGATTGGTTTGCATGCAATATGGAAGTCGCGCACTGATCACACCTTGGTACGAGAACGAGGGAAGTCTGCGTGGCGCCACTTCTTAGAGGGAGTTCACTACAGGTCATCCATCATAAAAGAAACTTCGTTTGAGGAGACGGAACATTGGGAGAGGTTCAAGACCATCTTAAAGCTATAAGTCATGAAGGTATGGCACTCTTTGGAAAGGTGTGGCTACGCAGACCAACGCGATAAACAGCGTCACGTCGAACATGTGCGAACAATTTTGAGAGGTGTGTCAGAAGTGCTGACCTTTTAGGTTGTAAATAGCAGAGTGTTTTTAGACAATTAAAAACCAAGCTGGCAAAAAAAAAAAGAAAAGCCGAATTGTTATTGCGCTTGGCTCTCTAAAAGAGGAGCAGACTCCTCTTTTATTTAATCTTTCAACTTGACATTCTCGTTACTTTGAAAACCTTGTCGTCTTATCAAGTTACGAATGTTCTGCGCGCCGAGCATTCTAAGCCGAATGTTCCAGAAACCCACGCGGGTACAAAAGGTGCTCCGAGTAGTGGTCTTTAGTCACTCTCGCCCCAGCGCTCGATCCTGCTGTTTTGCCAACATCGACGCCTGCGATGATAGCCTTTCTCTATTTTGTTTTGGATACAAGTTCGCCCCATTTAACGTTGAGTTTATTCAGTTATTCGCCGCCTCATCATTTGTCATCCGTGACAATATCCTGCTCCTTATAGTCGGACTGCATAAAATAGCCCTACGATAATTGTTTCCCGTTTTGTGTTGTTGCGTGTTAATAAACCATTCGGATAAACCGGGTTTGCGCAACCATATAATTGTCGTTGTATCTGACGTCGATAAAAATTGCACAATGAGGAAGTATGTTCAATAGTAATTGAAATTATTTCTAAGTATTTGTACTCTACTCAAGATACTTTACAGTGAAAGTAACTTAAGTTGTATTTTAAAGACTTCAGGGAGCAGGTATTGAGTAACTTAACTACTTTTATCGAGTATTTTGTCCAACACTGCGCTATATAGACGCTGCGCTCGTGTAGAAACGGGGTTTTTAGTGCGAAAGCGTTAACTGTCCCATGGAGCAAAGCCGGCGTTGTCTGTAACTGTCTATAGCAGGCAAGCGGCACGTAAATTCCCATCATCAATAAAGCACACAGAAAAGCACAGCAACGCAGGTGCCTCGCCAGGGAAGCCGGCGGATCCGCTCAAGGTCACAGCGGACACGCTTCAGAAACAAAACGCAAATAAAAGCAGAGCAATGCAATGCTTCGTTACGGGGGCCGTCGTGAAGCCGGGAGGGTTCGCAGCGCCTGCGCAGTGGGGGAGCATGATGTCACCGCCGGAGCGCCATGTGCGATAGGAAGACGTGATGCGCTGCTTGTAGGAATGAGACATAAGACTGCTTTCGTGTAGGAACGCTTTCGCATTCCTACACGAAAGCAGTCTTCAGTGTGCCTGCCGATTTTGTTTTACAAGTATGCCTTCGTCCACGGTCATTTCATTCGGCGATAAGGCTGTCTAGTGCCCTCGTAAGCAACAGAAGACGACGCAACGGGCGAAAGACGCGGAGTGAACGGACGACAAGGAAAAAGCAAGCGCAGCAACAACACGCATTTGAAGCCGGCCAGCGACGCTACATGCTCCTGGAGGGTGACATCGCAAGAAATGTACCGCCTTCGTGCATCCATGGACGCTAAGGAGCAACGCCCCCAGGATTTCACCTCGAGAACGCATTGTAAAACGCAATGGGACAGCGAGCTACGCAAGGGACAGGGACTGCCGGGCGGATAAGGTCGTCTTCCGTTCACAAAGGAACTGTTTCCACTTTTATTCCGCCCTTCCGATATATGAAGTCATATTTTTTAATGAGTGTGCTCTTCGGTTTACGACTTATCGTTATATGCTTAACTTAATGCATCTGAATAACAGGTGCGCTGACGGTACGAGTTGGTAGACTATGTCAATCACAGCGCGGTACACAAAACACAAAGAAAACAAGAAATGACGCAGCACGAGCTTAGGGAGCTGGTTATGAATGTCCTCCCTACTATTTTATAATTTATCCAAATAATAAATTCGCGAAGAAATTTCGCACTCGTCCCGGGTTCGCTCTTGTTCTTTCGTTCCGTATGTCGCGCTGCTTTTGCCAAGTACGTTAAGGCGAAAGCCTTGTCCCATTTCGCGAAAAAGCGGCGTCTTTGGCCCCAAAGATCGCATAAAAATACGTCATCAAGCACGCGCCGCTCAATCGTATGGTCAAGACATCGTATGGTCAAGGCGTATGGTCAAGGCGTCGTTCTTGACGTCGTCCTAGAAATCGTCCTCGACGTCGTCCTCTAGGCGTCGTCCTAGACGTGGTCCTTGACGTCGTTCTAGAAGTCTTCCTGGAAGTCGCCCTCAACGTCGTCCTAAAAATCGTTTTAGTCTTCGTCCTCTAGGCGTCATCCTAGACGTGGTCCTTGTGGTCGTTCTAGAAGTCTTCCTGGAAGTCACCCTCAACGTCGTCCTAGAAATCATTTTAGACGTCGTCCTCTAGGCGTCGTCCTAGACGTGGTCCTTAAGGTCGTTCTAGAAGTTGTCCTAGACGTCGTCCTTTAGGTCGTCCGAGAGTTCGTCCTCGGCGTCGTCCTAGACGCCGTACTTGGCGTCGATCTCCGTCCTAAACTGTTATACGTGTCGAAACATTACTCGAATACATTTCACCCGCGGGACTATAATGCTTTCGTCTTCCCACACGTAAGCAGTCTTAAGTGTCCTCCTGTAGTTTTTAGTACAAACTCATGATGCGTATAACAAAACAATAAAAAAAAGCTGCGCGAGCAAAGAGGAGGAAACGCTGCGGCCGCGCTCAGCCAGCGCAGCCAGCGCGCGCGCAAGCTGCTACTAGCGGCGAGCTTCCTCGCGCCGCACGCGTCGAGCAAGCAACGATAGCGGTGATAAAGCCCCTCTATCCTGGGAAAAGTGGCGCCATTCTTTGAACTAGCCGCCGCCGCACACTATTGGCCGGTCGTCACGTGACATCTGGCTTTCGGTTTTGGACTTCCGCTCGCCATGAATTTCCGAAGATGCTACTACGCCGCAGCTGACGAGCTGCTGCGCCTGTAGAGATGTCGGCCGGAAAGCTTTTCAGTGTTCACTCTGGAACGGAAAATGAACCTCGGAGGAAGATCTTGCTTCACCGAATCGATCGAAAGATTTCAACCCGACGGGAGACGCAAAGTTATGCGAGGTGAGTGCTCCGCAGAAAGCTCACCAGCATGGCCAGCGTGGAAGAAGACAGCTGTTTAGAGCGAGCTATGCACTCCATTCCACCGTAAACGCGAGCGATGTAATAGCGAGCACAACATTGCCAACTTGGCATGCACGGACGACCGTGCCGTGGAAGTAAAGGCCCCTACGCACAGTTGCGTTTGAGAGCGTTTGGCTGCGTTACGTCGAGAAACGAAAGTGAGTGACCGGCACATCTGTGCTTCGTTTGAAGCGTGGAATCTAATTCAAGGGATGGGCTTGGCATGCGACAAAAGAAGTACGGATGTCCTGCGTTCTCGCAGTCTTAACGCAGTGAGACGGTTTCAAACGCAACTGTGCGTAAAACGGCCTGCTCGTGTTCGTGCTTGTGATGGCATCGGCGCCGCTCCCAATTACGGGTGCGTGCCGAGTACGCGCTCTCGTCAAGCTTTGCGTACGTGCACGCGTAGCTTGCAACGCTGCCGCGGCTGCGGACCCGAGCATGTGGATGTATCTGTACTCCGTTTCAATATAAGTGCGAGCGCAGCCAGTGCGACAAGCACGAGTATGTCTCTGACGACGCTCTTACTGGACGATCGTGTGTGCTTAGCCTGCTCAAAGTGTGTTCGCTCTCGCAGTGTCAATAGGGTCTCCTTCGCTCGCAGTCTTATTGAAACAAAAACGCAAGCAAATAAAACATTTGAGGTCAACCCCACACTCGCGCGAGCAGCTTTGACAGCGCAAACTTTACGTGCAGGTCTTTGGCAGGCTAACCTGGGATCTGCAGAAACGGGCGTTTGAGGTGGCGTGACATGATCTGCTCTCGACTAAAATCCGATCTCTTCAATCTATTACAGGACCACTTTAGTATCGACCAAATCAAAACACTAATCATGCAAAACAAAGGAGAGCAAAAAATTGAGGAAAGATGCTCTCCCAAACATTTCTTTTTTCGTTACCTTCAACCAAGAGAGTAAACCACCACTGCAAGGAAACTGGAAATGTAAGTGGTATGTGCATCTCACAAACCATTTTTTTTATTCAGTAAGACACATATCTGTTTTACAATACAAATTCAATACACAAACTGATAATTTTGGATGCCTCCTTTACAAAATGCAGTTCTATTTATTTGTTTTTTATGTTGGCTCCCTAAAGTTACCGAGGCACCCCCAGCAAAACCTGAATAGAACACCACAAGGCAATGCCCACAGTACTGGAACATCCCCAGAACAGACTGTTGCAGCAACCGCAGCTGCTCTTTAGTTTGGCTGTCTGATACTATTACTTGGTCGACCGAGGCACACCTACCACTAGTTCCATCTCTGTCCATTCTAGGAGTGTGTGTCCTTTGGAGGGCCCCCAGCAAGGTCCAAGCGGAGCTTTTCCCTTGGGGCAATCTGCCGCAGTGATCGCAGCTGTTGGTGAGTTTGGCAGTCCGATACTCTTCCCAGGTCAACTGAGGCTCACCTATCACTAGTGCCATCTTTGTCAATTCTAGGCGAGTGTGTCCTCCTGAGGCCTCCCAGGAAGTTCCAAGCGGTGCTGTACAGAGCCTAACTTTCCCAGCTTCCCTAGAGCAGCCTAATTTGGCAACCCCCCCCCCCCCCCCCCCCCAAGTTGCTGGTGAGTTTAGCACAATGATACTGTTTCCAGGTCAACCGAGGCACACCTCCAACGACTGTCGTCTTTGCTCATTTATTCGTTCTAGAAGTGTGTTAGTGTGTTGGTGAGTTTAGCACAGTGATACTGTTTCCAGGTCGACCGAGGCACACCTACAACGACTGTCATCTCTGCTCATTTATTCGTTCTAGTAGTGTGTTAGTGAGTTTAGCACAATGATACTGTTTCCAGGTCGACTGCGGCATACCTACAACGACTGTCGTCTCTGCTCATTTATTTGTTCTAGAAGTGTGTTAGTGTGTTGGCGAGTTTAGCACAATGATACTGTTTCCAGGTCGACCAAGGCACACCTCCAACGACTGTCGTCTCTGCTCATTTATTCGTTTATAGAAGTGTGTTGGTGAGCTTAGCACACTAATACCGTTTCCAGGTCGACCGAGGCACACCTACGACTGTCGTCTCTGCTCATTTATTCGTTCTAGAAGTGTGTTAGTCTGTTTGTGAGTTTAGCACAATGATACTGTTTTCAGGTCGACCGAGGCACACCTACGACTGTCGTCTTTGCTCATTTATTCGTTCTAGAAGTGTGTTAGTGTGTTTTTGAGTTTAGCACAATGATACTGTTTCCAGGTCGACCGAGGCACACCTACGACTGTCGTCTCTGCTCATTTATTCGTTTTAGAAGTGTATTTGTGTGTTGGTGAGTTTAGCACAATGATACTGTTTCCAGGTCGACCGAGGCACACCTCCAATGACTGTCGTCTCTGCTCATTTATTCGTTCTAGAAGTGTGTTAAGTGTGTTGGTGAGTTTAACACAATGATACCGTTTCTAGGTCGACCGAGGCACACCTCCAACGACTGTCGTCTCTGCTCATTTATTTGTTCTAGAAGTGTATTAGTGTGTCGGTGAGTTTAGCACAATGATAACTGTTTCCAGGTCGACCGAGGCACACCTCCAACGACTGTCGTTTCTGCTCATTTATTCGTTCTAGAGGTATGTTGTGTGTTGGTGAGTTTAGCATAATGATACTGTTTCCAGGTTGATCGAGGCACACATACAAAGACTGTCGTCTATGCTCATTTATTTGTTCAAGAAGTTTGTACCGTCCCATGGCTGCCTGAACAAGGTCTGAGCAGTGCTCTACAGGCCCTTGCTTCTCCACCTTGTCCTGGACAGATTGCCGCAGCAACAGCTGATGAGTTTTCATTTTTGACTGCTGTTTATTTCCTGGCAGAGTGCAGACAGTTACACACTGTTACTTACATCCGATATTATTGTCTCACTCTTAGCCACTGGACAAGACTAAATAATAATCTTTTATTCTTTTTCAGGCACACTGTTTACACTTGGCATCAGGCTGTATCATCAGAATGCAGGTCTTTCTGGTGTACTGATGAATAACAAAGAGCTACAAAGACAACTATATTCTATGCAGATAAAACTCATAATGGCACAACGACAGGAGTATCAGGTGCAACGTGAAGAGAACAATTTAAAATTTGGACTTAAGCGCTTTCTCGTTGCAGAAAATCCACTATGAAGAGGACTGCATGAAGTAAAGGCATCCTCGAGAAAGTTTTTAGGATTTATCTTTTTTGTGTTTCCCATGGTTCAAATGTGGTATTAGGGAATCGGGGTAGCCTTTCCCTGTAGAACGCAAACTTCATTGGCATCTCCAGGACTTCAGGTTTGTGTCAGACATAATTCACGAGCTGATGGACTCTATAGCATACAAGGTGAGTCAAACTTGCAGCATATAACACACTCGTGCATCCTTATCTCGAGTATGCATCTGAAGTCTGATACCTGCAGACCCGTCTCATCAAGCAGCTCGATGTTTAACCCCATGTGGTTTGTACAATTTATTTAACAACATTAGTATGTGTAAGGGCTTTAGAACTACTTTATGATATGTAACAGTGACTGCACCTGTCAGTAAAGCAACCTGCACATTCGTGAACTAATAAAGTATTTTGATGGTGTATCTCCGTGTCATCTATCTCCATTTTTTCATACTGTGATCTGTTATGTACTCTGCATGTGTTCTACTTTTAGTGAATACTTCTGCCATGGCCTTTTACTTGGCTGGCAGTTTTGTGAAATTAATAAAATTGTGACTTTGATTTTGTTTTTAATGTCATCTGTGCTTGCGTATTTTCATGGAGATTTTGATCTCTCATTTGCTTGTTTTGCATTGCTCTCTGGATGAGATTTGAATTATGTTTGGCTCACTCATTCCCTTTTACTGAAATAACCTGCATTTGCTTGACTCGATTAGGTGCCGAAACCGAGCGCTGGTTTCCAAGTCTGCACCAGGTTTCTAGACCTAGGACGCTGGCCCAGGAGTCTAAAAGCAGCGTAAATCGTAATTAAACGGATTTTTTTTAGTATGAACGATAAACATAAAAGAAACAGACACTGATAAAATTACGCAGTAAGAAAACTAAACGAAAACGGAGTTTTCATGTCTAAAAACGGTTTCATCAATTAAAATAACGAAAATGGTATGTATTACGCTCGGAAGAAAAGCGACACCGCGTAGCCCCGTAACGAAAGGCCCGCGGTGCCGCAAATGTTTACAGCATGCACAGAATACACACACAGAAATCGTCAACCATATCACCGCTGCCCCCAAATAGAAAGAAAATAGCATCTTGCTTTCTAGGCCGCCAAATTGTTTTTAGCGCCTGTAGGCCAAACCCTCCCGAAAGCTCGCCAAGGTCACGTATTATAAAGTAGTCAATCATTTGAAATCGTTGAGAATAATATTGCAATTTGGCGGTTTGATAAGATGATTAAAAGCGACTTGCAATTACTGTGAAGCCGAGCACTCACGAGACACTGACCTAATGCAGCTCGGAAGGGATGATTATCCAAAGCACTTTCGGGATCCACGGTTGGACGAGCAGATCTAAAGCGGCTTCAGGACTGTCGGATACGAATGCGGGCTCTGAATGAGGTCACTGCCAGACTTGTCTGACGAGAAAAGTCCACACGATCGGCATCTCGACCGCTTCAGCTGACCGAGACGTCGAGACGCTTAAGAAATTCCAGAGGGCGCCCAGGGCGCCTCCGTCGCAAACCGGAACTTGGAGGTAGGGCAAGGAGGGTTTTTAGAGGAGAAGGAAAGAGAATGCGCCACTTTTCCCAGATACAGGGACTTTAAGCGGTGATAGCTTTCAGCGCACCAAGAGGCGCAATGCCGAAGCTTGAGAAGCTCCGACGAGGGGCGTAGACACATCGGAATAGGCCACATACCCTCGCCCCTAGGCTCACTTCTAGGCGGCGCAGCCTGTACCGAGAGACACGCGCTCCTCTGTTCGCATTTCATTTTTCCCCGATAGTACAATGATCAAAGCATGACGCTGCCCGTAGTCGTTGTCAAAGGTAACGGAAAGAGGCTTCCAGTGATGTTTGAACGTGAGTGCAACATCACGCTGAACTCGGACAAGTGAACTCGGACAACTCGGACTTTCAAAAATGAGCGACGTACTCGGGCCAGAATGTGACCGCAGACGGGATTAATCTCACAGAGACAAGAATAAGGGCGATCGACAGTCGGAGAGCCGCTCTATCGGCCTTGATATAAAGATCAAAAGTGGTCGCGGACGAAGGAACACAGCCAGGCATTTTTGATACAAAAGCGTTGCTGTCTAGCAGCAAGGTGCTGACATTTTATGACGTCGACAAACCGATAGCAATGCTCTGTGACGCGTCCTCGTGTGGCCTAGGGGAAGTTATCTTTCCGGAAACTGCTGACGGTGAAGAAAGGCCTATGCGCCTCGCAAGTGGGCGCAATTCGGTCTTCTGCGCATGGGAAAGGAGGTGTGAAGGTGGAAGAGGAGGTTATACTAAGCTTCGCCTCCTGAGGGGGGGGGGGGGTGTCGCGGATGTAAACATTTTGGCGTCGGCAATGGCGGACATGCTGTTGCAGCTGTGGCTGTAGCCGTGAGTCCTTCGCGTGGTTGCTGGTTAAAAAAAAAAGAAAAGAGCGTTCCGCTTCTGTCCTGTGTGATTTAGAGGTCGGCTTCAATCAGGCGCGGTCCAAGGGGCAGTGTTACCAGGAGAAATGAAAACGTGCTGCGTCTTCGAATGTGGTGGGCGCATTCACGACGGTGTGTCGCATTTTAAATATTTCTGGGGGGATTGACAGATTGAGAGTTCTTTCTTGATTTGGTGGATGGTGGTGCATGTCCGTTCTTAGTTGGTGGAGTGATTTTTCTGGCTAATTCTGAAGACGACGGATATTCTAGTCTATTAAATAGGTGCACGGGTCTCTGCACCTTGCACCCTTCTTGGAGGGACAAGCGGCTCCTAGCCGCACGAAACAGAGCAATAACAGGTCTGTGATGCCCTTAGATGTCCGGGGTCGCACGCGCGCTCCACTGAAGAAGCAGCGTGTTTTTATCCTTGTCTGTTAAGACAGTAAGCTTAGAAAAAAAGTGGCTCGAGCAAATACAGAGGGCTAATTGAAGTTCATCGGATTACTCCCGAGCAAGTGTTCGTCTGTTTAAATAACAAGGCATAGAAAAATAAGTTTCCATAAAATTTCGCCAAAAATTAAAACAATAATTACTTCTTGGTGTCAACGAGTCTATGACATAGCTTCCGCGATACGCTCGACGCCGCTCGGGTAGCTCCATCGATCTTGCTCGGATTCTCTTCCACGGATAAGCACAGCATTTCAGACTTTTACCACTTAGGTTTATGCCAAACATGCATACCCGAATGGACTAATTGACAATAGCCTTTTAGTCGCGCGAGAAAAATGTGACAACAAGCAGCGATCGAGCACTTTTGGGCTACGATGTACTCAGAGTAGCGATCGCACAGCCGCATTTGTTTATTTCCAGTCACTACATTGGCTGTCATCTGTCTTTAGCTGATTATCTTTGAACAACTCACCAAACTCGAGGTACCATTCTTCGCTCGCTCGCTCGCTTCTTGATACGTGTCTGCTAGTTGTTAGACAAAAACGCATCCTACCGCTCGAGTTATTTCGTCTGCCCTCTCTGAAAGGCCCCGCAGGGGGCACCTGTGAAAGCAGGTGTTTGGAGAGTGGCGTCTCCACGGACCGCTAGCCCCGCAGGGGGCGCCTGCACATTAGGTGCTAGGTGCTTGGTGAGTAGCGTCATCACGGATCCCAGCCGCGTGGGCCACCATACCCGCACGCAGGGGCACCTACTTTAGTAGGTGCTTGGTGAGTGGCGTCACTGTGAACCCCGAGCCATGTGGGTTCGCCCACCCACGCCTGGCTGTGCGTGGCTTAACCCGTTTCCGGGGAAAAGGGGATCCTGGTGGTTGAGCTGAGCCCGGGGTATGTTCAGACCCTTCGGGGCCCCCTGGGCGAGGCAATACACCGCTTCGGCCCCTGCTTCTCGTTGACGGGTGTACGGTTTGGCCCGACCAGGATGATTCAGTCAGTCGCCTCTTCTACCCTCTTCTTCCTTCTTTCACTTTTCCTTCCACTTCTTTCTCTTTTCTTCTACATTCTCTTCCTTCCTTTTTCACCTTCTTAGGCGGCAAGGGCCAACCTTGAGTGGAAACAGGTCCTGTTCCTGCAACCACACTAGGGTATAGTGCCCGGGGAGCACTGGTAGAGTAATTGTTCAGCCAAGCCATTCTTGCTATGGTACATTACCTACCCCCTCGTTGAACACCGTGGTGGGCGGTGCGCCCGGGCACTGAATTTCCTTTCCCATCTATATGGGACAAAGCCTCCGATCGGTTCCTGAAAAGGGTCCGCACTGAAGCTCTGTCCAATTTCCTTAGTATAAATGACTCAAGTGACCACATTACAAAATTCTTCGTCTTGCACTCTGAAGAAAACTCCGAACCACTCTCTAAGCTTTCTCCATTCATTGTTGCTAAGGTGCTTCAAGGCATCTTGGGAGCTAAATTTGAAGCAAGAAAGCTCTTTTCAGGCGATCTCCTCGTACATGTGAATGAAAAATACCAAGCTACGGCCTTACTCAACCTTGAAACCATCCAAGATATCAAGTTCACCGTGTCCGCCCATCGCACACTGAACACCGTACGCGGTGTGATCTCGGAGGATGACCTAATGGACAGTCCTGTGAATGAAAGTCTGGAGGGCCTTCAATCCCAAGAGGTTGTGGCTGCAAAACGCATTAATATCCGAAGGGACGACAAGGAACAGCCCACCAAGCACGTTGTATTGACTTTCGAAAGGAACATTTTGCCACCTTCTCTTAAGGCCGGTTACATCAACTGTAAGGTGCGACCCTACGTCCCACATCCTCTTCGCTGCTTTCGTTGCCATCGGTACGGACATGGTTCGCGCACTTGCCGCGGTCGCGAGACATGCGCCAGGTGTAGCGGCACCGAGCACACTGCTCACAACTGCAACGCAGATTACAAATGTACAAATTGCAATAGCAACCACCCAGCCTATTCCAGAGCATGTCACCAATTTAAAAAAAAGAAAAAGAAATTCTCGCACTTAAGGTTAAAGAAAACAGCACGGCACTCTTTTCGGCCCGTACTCACGTTGCTTCATGTATCAGGTGCTCGCCGGGATCCTTGCTGTCGCGGCGAACTTCGACGGGGCGGCGGCGTTTGAAATCTCGGAGCCATGGACGCCACTATCCGGATTTGCGACAATGTCAACCGGCAGCCCTTTCGAGCCAGCGGAGGCTACAGAAACTTTTCTGGGTTTCCTTGAAGACCGGATGATGGCTAGGCTCCGAGGGACACTTCCGGATCCGCCCCACCACAGCCACAAAAGGGAGCTACCTCGTCGGGCACCACTGGGGCACGGCACTCTTTTCGGCCCGTACTCACGTTGCTTCATGTATCAGGTGCTCGCCGGGATCCTTGCTGTCGCGGCGAACTTCGACGGGGCGGCGGCGTTTGCCATCTCGGAGCCATGGACGCCACTATCCGGATTTGCGACAATGTCAACCGGCAGCCCTTTCGAGCCAGCGGAGGCTACAGAAACTTTTCTGGGTTTCCTTGAAGACCGGCAGATGGCTAGGCTCCGAGGGACACTTCCGGATCCGCCCCACCACAGCCACAAAAGGGAGCTACCTCGTCCGGCACCACTGGGGCACGGCACTCTTTTCGGCCCGTACTCACGTTGCTTCATGTATCAGGTTGGTTACTTGAAATGCTCTGAATGCTATCGAACAAGTAATCTACTGCTTGTGAGAGTGTCGTGCCCTATCAACAAACTCATGCTGCACTGGTGTTCTTATCTTTTTGGTGTAGGGGTGATTGATGGGTTAACATTCCTGTTCTTCGACTCCTGTCTTTTGTTCACGGAAGCATTGCTCCTCCTGGCAGGGGACGTGGAATCAAACCCCGGTCCCATGTCTAAGGCTGAAGCTGAACAGTTGGGAAAAATTGAAACCATACTTTTAGAATTGCAGTCTGGACAAGCAACTGTTTTGGCAAAGCTAACAGGCATAGAAAAAAGGCAAGCTAATCTTGAGAATAAGATTGATGGCGTAATGTCAAAGACAAAGGTACTAGAAAGACGCGTGGCACATGTTGAAGAAAGTGAGTTTAAACTTGAAGCCAAATTAGACGACCTTGAAAATAGAAGTCGACGATCAAACTTAGTATTTTTTGGTGTCCCCGACAACTCCAGAAAAGAGACATGGGAAGAATCTGAGAAACTAATAAGGGATATCTGTAAAGAAACGTTATCTATCGACAATGTTGAGATCGAAAGAGCCCACCGGGCGGGAGCATTTAAAGATGGAAAAAATCGGCCTATGGTTGCTCATTTTGCTGGCTGGAAAGCCAGAGAAAATGTGAAGCGAAATGCATTTAGGTTTAAAAATACCCCGATCAGCGTCTCGGAAGACTTCAGTCCCCTAGTTCAAGAAAAACGGCGGCAACTCTGGAACTACGCAAAAGAGAAAAGGCAAAATAAAGAAAACCGGGTCTATTTGAACTATGATAAGTTAGTAATAAATGGGCAGACGTTTATCTGGGACAGCGACACGTGTCAACCAGTCCTGCATCGTCCGACTAATTCCGAGATCGTAGCAGAATGACGACACCTACCTCCTATCAACAGACCAAGCAAAGATGACATTGTTGATATGCCAGAGAAACCTGCGGTTCTGGTTGTGAACTGCCATAGCATCATGAATAGAGTTGATGAGCTTGCATCTTTAATAATGACTTTGAATCCACAGATTGTTATGGGGACCGAATCTTGGTTGGACGATACGGTCTCTGACACTGAGGTTTTTCCGCCGGGATTTACGGTATATCGTAAAGACAGACATCGACACGGAGGAGGAGTCTTTTTGCTGGTTTCATGTTGGTGGAGTAGCTGTGCAGTTAAATTTGAGAATGACTCTGAGTCGGTGTGGTGTCGCGTTCGTTTTCCCAAAGGGATGACTGTGGTGTTTGGAACTATCTACCGTCCGCCAGACGGAAATGAAACAAGCATTTCTTTACTCTCAGATATGTTATCAGTGATACCAGACACCGTCTTTCTGGGAGGCGATTTTAATTTGCCAGACTTTTCGTGGTTAACTGGGACGACGGCAAGAAGCAAATCGCGTGTTTATTCTATGTTCACAGAATTGATAGATACATTTGGTCTGATTCAGTATGTCATGGAGCCGACTCGACTGACGGCAGTTTTAGATCTCGTCTTATGCAATGACCCAAATATTGTTTCTAGCGCCCAGGTATATCCTGGAATAAGTGATCACGATGTTGTTATTACCGAGTTGAATGTATCAGGCGCACCTGAACAGAAACAAGAGCCACGCAGAGTACTCATCTATGAAAAGGGGAATTTTGACGCCATCAATAATGCATTACAGACATATTTTCTAACTTTTTCATGTTTATCTGAGTCTTGTACAACAGAGGAGATTTGGATTTTGTTTCGCAATAAAATATTGGATTTAGTTGAGGCTTTTGTACCTTCAAGAACTTTGCGGCAAAGGCGTAAACAAAAACTTTGGTTTAATGCCGAAATACGGAAACTACTGGGGAAAGCAAGGCGGGCTTACAAAAAACGTTGTAAAGATAACTCTGTCCTTAATTTGCAAGGGTTAAAATATATTAATAATCAATTAAAAGTAACAATAAAGTTAGCTAAGCAGTCATGTTTTACCAGGCTAAACTGCGATCTTAAACGAAACCCAAAGGTATTCTGGAAATATGTGAAGACATGCAGGAAAGACGATATTTCTATCCCAGTTCTTAATGTTGACGGCCAAATGTTAAAGAAAAATGTGGAGAAGGCAGAATGCTTCAATTCCTACTTTAAATCGGTATTTTCTCCGGGATTCTCTGGGTATGTGGTGGAGCCACCGAATAGTTGTTTTACTGGCATGATGGCGGATATTGATATTGATGCTCATGGTATTGCCTCTCTTTTGCGCGGCCTAGATCAGTCAAAGGCTACTGGCCCTGATGGTATATCACCTGTTATTCTCATTAAGTGTTTCGAGATTGTATCCCAGTACTTGTCTATTATATTTAAAACGATACTTGAGACAGGGTTGGTCCCAATAGATTGGAAAACGGCGAATGTGATTCCTGTTTTTAAATCCGGAGATAAGAAACTTGTAGAGAATTATAGGCCCATATCACTAACGTCAGTTTGCTCTAAGCTTTTTGAGCATATTTTATATAGCGCAATGTTCAAATATCTCGATAAATTTAACTTTTTTACTCCATCCCAGCATGGCTTTCGGAGTGGATTTTCATGCAACACGCAGTTAGCAGAGTTCCAGCATTACCTATTAAAAGCAAATGACAAAAATACGCAAGTAGACGCAGTCTTTCTAGATTTCAGCAAAGCTTTCGACACGGTACCACACAACCTTCTACTGATAAAACTAGCCTCTATAAATATTAATAGTAAGGTACTAAATTGTATACGAAATTACTTAAGTGACCGTGAGCAATGTGTTGCCTTAAATGGAAGTAAATCCTCAGTCGTTTCCGTGACTTCAGGGGTCCCCCAGGGTAGTGTTCTTGGACCGTTACTATTTTTAATTTACGTTAACCACATTGTACAAAATATTCAGTCGACAATAAAACCTTTTGCTGATGATTGCGTTATTTACAGGGAAATAAATTCGACGAGAGACATCGAGATCCTACAGAGCGATCTAGATAAGGTAGCATACTGGTGTAACCAATGGAACATGAGCCTAAATATTGGAAAATGTAACCTCATTAATTTTGCTAGAAACGTCTCTAAATTTTTTACAAGTTATACTATCAAAAACCTGACAATCGGTAATGTCTCTGAATGTAAATATCTTGGCGTTTATTTTCACCAATCACTTAAATGGAATAAACATATTGACTACACAATTAATAAGGCCAGTAAAATGTTGTTTTTTATCCGTAGAAATTTCAAACACGCGTCCCGAGACGTAAAAGAAACTCTTTACTTCTTGCACGGAAGGTCAATGCTTGATTATGCGTGCGTTATATGGGATCCCTACCAGCAGTATCTGATCGATAGATTAGAGAAACTTCAAAATCAAGCAGCGCGATTTGTTAGTAACAACTACGATCCATACGCTAGTATGACATATGAAGGCAAAAATTAAGATTGAAGTTTTTCCATCGCATTTATTATAATAATACTGGTATTAATAAGAATGAGTATCTTTTGGGGCCAACGTATGTTTCAGCTAGGTATGATAACTCTAGAAAAGTTTTTGAATATTCCTATAAAACAAACAGCTTCTGTCATTCTTTTTTTGTAAAGACAATTAGAGAGTGGAACTTGCTGCCTGATGATGTGGTGAGCACCTTGGACAACAGTGTATTTTTTTCTCGGCTGTATATCTAATCTGTGCGGACAAGTGATCACTTTGTGTTTTTTATGTATGTGTGTTATTTCCTGCCCCTCCTACCCGTCACTCGGAAGTTTGGGCAGTAGAAACATCACGAACAGATTATGGCCTCCAAATGATTAAAATTACCTTGCCAACATTACTGAACACTCTTGTGGGCTCTAATTTTGATGTCGAATCTTCCAATATGTGTGCGCTTAAGGATTATTTTCTTTCAAATTAAACAATCCTTACTGCTGTTGATTAGCTAGCAGATTATTGCTTTTGTTTTGTCTTGTTAATTTTTTGTTGTTGTTAAGTATTTTGTATTATATAAATTCTTGTGTATGACTTCCCCAATGCTGTGTACCTGTGAGGGGCTGAGGACCAGTCAAGCTGCTTGCACAGCTTTTTTCCTCAGCTCCCACCATACTTGTATGGTAAATAAAGTCACTATTATTATTATAATGCCCTCGAGGCGATGTAGGTACTCTGCAAATAAATAAATAAAATCATGATGCAAAGCGTTGCCTCTCAGCTTTTCAGAGAGGCTCCTATGCCGAGGCGGTGCCTAGCAGGGGACCTGCACCGCCTAAGGTATCAGTGGCGACCCAGGTGTCCCTTGGGAACCCTGGGAAACCACTCCAGTCCTTGACGCCCAGGTTGAAGCTCTCTCTTCCTGCGCATTCCCTCTCGGCTGCGACAGCAGCTAAGGCACCCAGTCATGCCAAAGACTCGGGTGCAACAGAGGCGATGGATGTAACTCCATCGCCCACTCCTCGCAGGTCGTCCTCTCAAGAGGAGCGAGCCCCCCGCTCCTCCTCGAAGAAGAGGACTTCCTCACCAAGGAAACAACATGTTCCACGAGCAGCTCCTGCAGCTTCTGCAGAACCTGACCAGGTGGACGGATCAGTGGTTCGGCCTAGCACGTCGACCACTCGCCCTAAAGTGTTAGACAAAGCCCGCGGTCTGCCCCCCCCCCCCAAAACACCGACTATTCGAGGCCTTCTGACAGTCTAGCCGACAAGAAGACGTCGAATACAGAAGCAACGGCAGACGGTGAAGAACTTTCTGCCCCTGACACTGACCTCGAGGAGATGGAGGTTCAGACCCCAAAGCAAAAAGCTAAAAAGTCGGTAACTCCACCCTGATAAAACTCTATAGGAGCAAAGTTTTTCATAGTCCTACGCAACCACAACTAATGTGTGACTTCCCCATGCAGCTAAGACAGCCAAAAGCCATTATTAGCTTGGCTAATCTTATGAGCGTCATACAGCGGAATTGTCGAGGACTACTCTGTAATTACGATGATGTCTAAATTTGTTGGAGGAACACAGCGCCATAGCTATTTGCCTTCAGGAGACGTACCTGAAAGAAAGACACTCAAACTTACTAAAGCGCTTCCCCCGCAGGGGGCACCTGTGAAAGCAGGTGTTTGGAGAGTGGCGTCTCCACGGACCCCGAGCCATGCGGGTTCGCCCGCCCTCGTCTGGCTGTGCGTGGCTTTCCCGTGTCTGGGGAAAAGGGCATCCTGGTGGTTGAGCCGAGCCCGGGGTAGGTGTGGACCCTTCGGGGCCCCCCGGGTGAGGCAATACACCACTTCGGCCCCTGCTTCTCATAGATGGGAGTCCTGGTATGGCCCGGCCAGGATGATTCAGTCTAGTCGCCACTTCTACTATCCCCTCCCTTCTTTCACCCTTGAGTTCTCCTTCTTTTCACTCTTTTCATTTCTCTTCTTTCCTTTTTCATTCCTTTGGCGGCAAGGGCTAACCTTGGGTGGCGACAGACTCCTTGTCCTAAACCACATTTGGTTATAGTACCTGGGCAGTGCTAATAGTTTAACAGTTCCAGCAAAGCCCTTTTTGTTATGATCCGTTAACTATTCCCTTGTTGGGCTCCGTGATGGGCGGCACACCACAGGTTCTGAACACTTTCCGCCTCTTATGGCTGCCCCTCCTCCTAAACCCAGCTCACGACAGCCCTGGAAAAGGCGCTGCCTTGAGCACAAAACTATAGAAAAAGACCCTCCTGTGGAAAACTTCACCAAGTTCTTTGTTGTTCATTCTTTAGATGAACAAAGACCGGTTGCAAAGATATCGCCTTTTGTTGTGTCGAAGGTCCTGGAACATCTTATCGGGTTCTCTTACAAGGCGAAGAAACTGCACTCTGGAGACCTCCTCGTTGAGGTCCATACAAAACTCCATAGCGAAGCATTGCGCAGGCTCACAAACATCGTCGATGTGAAAGTGTCGGTGAGTCCTCACCGCACACTTAACACCATCCGTGGAGTTCTCTCCGATGACGACCTTCTGGAAGCAAGGGAAGAGCAACTCCTTGAAGGACTTAAAGGGGAACGGAAACAAAAATTGAAATATTCAAATTGCGTTCGGAAATGAGTCAAGCATGATGGATAATAACCGTAAATGATAATCGCACGTTTGTATTTTGAACGATTGGCTATATTTTTCGTTCCAAACGGTGCACTCCAGCAAGCGGTCGAAGAGAAGCGAACGGAGAGCGCGATGCGTCATGGGATATCCGGCGCAAACAAAAACAGAGAGAAGAGATTCCCCGCATTCGTGACGTAGCAAGGCTGGCGGGGTTATGAGCTTTGCCCTTGGTGGCGTTGTCAGCGTTGTGGTGGTGCCAATAGCGTCAACGTGCTACAACCGAGTCGTTCGAAGTACCCTTGGGGTGACGAGCGTGTGGCTGGCCCAAGGGGCACGTAGCTTCCACAGCACTGTCAGCTTAGGGCTGAACGGGGTAGGGAAAGCAACTTTTGTCCGAGGTTTGAGCGATTGGCTAATCTTCTAGGAGTATCCGGGTGCATAAACGAGGGTCCGAGAAAGATGGGAGTCCACCCTTTCCGTCTTCTTGGACTGTTTGGTTCAATGCGTGATTTGTGAGTTGAGGAGGAGAGCTAAGAAGGAAAATGTAGAAATGCCAAAGAGCGGCGCTGCTCTGAAGGATTCTGCTACGTCACGACTATGTAGCAAGTTCCCGAACGTTGCTAGATTACCTCCCAAATAGGCTCCACATGCATCCACCAGGTGCACATTGAAAGATCGTTTATTTAGCTTTAAAATTAGTTTTCTTGTGCCTTTCAACGGAAGACTGGTGTTTTTGAGGTTAGGGTGCAACGTGCAACACATTCAAGCTAGAAAAGGAGCGCTGTAATTTCGTTTCCCTACCCCTTTAAAGGCGCTGGCGTTGTCGCTGTAAAACGTATTATGTTCCGTAAAGATGGCAAAGAAACTCCATCAAGGCACATCATCCTGACCTTCGAGAAACATGCCCTCCCCGCAACAGTAAAAGCAGGTTACCTGAACTGCCGCATTCGCCCCTACACCCCCAACCCGCAACGATGTTTCCGCTGCCAACGATTTGGCCACGGATCGCGGAGTTGCAGAGGAAGATTGACCTGTGCTAAGTGCGGAGGTCAGGATCACATCGCTGACATCTGCGACGCGGTGGCCCGCTGCAGTAACTGCAGTGGACCACACCCAACCTACTCCCGCACCTGTCCCCTGTGGCGACAAGAAAAGGAAATTCTTTCATTAAAAGCCAAGGAAAATATTTCATACCCAGAGGCCAAGAAAAGGTTGTCTTTCCTGTCAAAGGGAGGCTATGCCGAGGTGGTGCGCCGGGGCCCTGCACCACGCTCGGAGTCGAGGGCCACCCAGGTCTCCCCGGAGATGCTGGCGGTGGCCCTCAAGGCCCCAACCCGAAAACACAGGCAGCAGCCCCCTCAGACACCGCGAGGGAGGACGCACGCTGCCCCCTCACAGAGTGGGACGGCGGCAGCCGTGCCCACTGTCTCTCCTGGACCCTCCCCGAGGGAGAAGGAGCGAAGTTCTCGCTCCAACTTGCTTGAGAAGGGCTCTTCTTTTAGGGAGCGGTGCGACTCTCGCACCGCCCCTGGCTTTAATAGAGTGGAACCGATGGAGCAGGACAATTCGCCCTACTCCTCCTCCACTCCTCCCTGTGGATCGGGCCGAGAGCGGCAACTGCCCTCTCGAACACCCGATCAACCGAAGCCTGCAGGCAAGCCTGCCTGCAAAACTCGGGAGATGGAAGTGGCAGCTGAGGCTCCTGATCCAGCCGCAAACTTCTGACCTCGAAGATACGGATTGGCAGACCCCAAAACCCAAGCACAAAGCAAAAACACCTGTTAAGCCTGCTAAATGAACTCTCTACCGAAGGCATTTAATTTTACCCCATGCATTTTTCCTCATGTACATACCCCATATATTTTAATTTTGGAGCTCTCCAATTTCACATTGTCTACCTTTTTATGTGCATCGCATTGTGATAAGTATTTTGAGGTCAATAACCTGCTTTTTTAATATTAATTCCATTATTCATTTTTAGGACTTTTTTTAAATTTTCTCCACATTTCTAACCACCTTTTAGCTTCACACATTTTTATGGAAGGAGGCTTTTTACAGTGGAATTGCAGAGGACTTTTTCACAACCTGGATGATGTTCACTCCTTGCTTCAGGAGTGCACACCCTCTGTAGTTTGTCTCCAGGAGACATATATGGGACCGTCGAATAGTAATTTCCTGTGATCATTTCAAGTCTTTCGCAAAGATCGCATAAAAACGTCTGGCAGTTCCGGAGGAGTTGCCATTGTCGTGAATGAATGAATGAATGAATTTGGGTTTTTTTGGCGCAGCAGCAACTCGGGCCATAGTGCGCCAAACACATGGTGAGTAAATATCACAAGACTCAGCGGCTAAATTACACATTGCTAACTTTCACTTTACTAAAATCTGCTAAAGGCGGTTTAAACTACCAATATTTTTCAAGAAGTTAAACACTTGTGTATGGGACAAGAGGCTCGTCTCCGAGCAAAAGTGCCAGGTGGAACGGAGTTTGCTCTCTAAAAAAGATTGGGAAGTAGGTGCAGCGTTCATTATGAAATTGCGGGCATACTAGAAGGATGTGGAGTAGGGTTTCAGAGCAGTAATCGCACACTGGAGGATCTTCGATTTTTAAGAGTTACCCGTGGGTTAGGCGTGTGTGTCCTATTCGCAGCCGGCACAGAATAGCTTCATAAAACCTTTCCCGATGTCTGGCACTACGCCATTCACTCAAAGTAGGCTTAACACTATGGAGCTTACATTCTAAGAAAAAAGTTGGCCTCAAGGGACTAACGGCAGCATTTGGTCCTCTGAACTCCCAGTTGCTCCCCGAAAGGACCATCTGATTCAAGCTAGGTACCGTGCGCAAAAGCTGGGGACTAACTGCGCTCGACTGGGACTAACCGATGGCGTGCGCGAGCAAAAGCACCCATTAGTCCCCCTTAGACAGGGCGCATCTGTATGGTTTAGTCCCCGAAGGCAAACGGAATGTTCGCCAGGAGGACGGATGCTATTTCGCTTGTCTTGGGGATCTGCGAGACTCAGCCCAGCACGGCTGAAAGTGTTGACAAAACTCGGACGAAACTGGCGAATTTGTTTAATGTGCCACGAACGGTAAGACATTACATGGTGGAGCTTCACGCGTTGTGTGAATCCGAGTTAACGAATGTGTTGACTCGACTTTACCCAACTCTCTCGTCAAAAATGATCTGTTGACATTTCACAAGTCCCATTCACGTAATTTGCCTTCGAGCGAAAATGAGCATTTATCCAAACGCAGCGCCTCCAAATACTAACACTTTTTTTTCTCTTAAATGAAACTTGACAGTTTGTAGAAGCCGCACTTTCAACACCGGAGTCTCGCAGTCAGAATAAATGGTCACTTCAATCGCTAAAACTGAGTTACTGAGAACAAGTCGAGCCTCGTCTCTGCGTCTCCCTGTGACCAACCTTTCTGGGTAGTCCAATGTCGAACTCAAAATCCGCAACGACACACTTGATGCACAGCACGTTCCACTCAAAAAGCACATTCAGGGGCAGTATCCAGACGCCTTCATGCCAACGTCGTCGCTGTTTCAGGTAACATTCCAGGTCAACGAAGAACGAACCGCGCCCGGACGTCACCCATGGCAACACCCTACTAATACAGAACAAATGCGAACTAAAAAAAAAAAAAGCCACCCGAGAAAACGGAAAATACTTAAGAGAGAGAGAAAGAGGGAGAGAGAGAGAGTAAAAAAAAGAAGAAGAAAAAAAAACGTGTTCGCTTGTGCGTCACTCGACCAGCGTGTTGAAAATGGTGACCTTGTCCAGTCCTTGGAGCACTGCTGGCTGTGTCCGTGTGTCGTGTGTAGTGGGAGGGGGAAAAGGGATTTCCTTGTGCGCGCCCTTTCCCTCCCCCCAACCCCCTACCCGCATTCTTTCTTCTGCTTCTCGCTAACGCGGAGGGTTGGGCAGATAGGGTCCGTCGGGAAAATGGGAAGGGTCTTTGTTTGAAAAGACCCTGTTTTTAGTCAGTTGAAAGTTGACATACAGCCATCGTCAGAGGCTGGTCACCGTTTTTCTTTTTCTCCTTGTGCCGTCTCCGATCATGGCGGGATCCGCTTTGGATTCGCGGTGCTGAAGCACTGCACTTGATCTGTTCTGGAATCACAAGTCAGGGGAACTCAACTAAGGTTTGTCGAAGTACTTCTGTTTATGGTGTATTCATTAACTGCGGCTTCAGAAAGTGTTTTCTTTTGAGCGCGTTCTTTAGCTTGCAAAGCGCGCGCCATGCTCTATTCTTTTTGGCATCGTGGTTGCTGATTTTGTTATGCAGCACAGAGACCTCATATTCAATCGTATCGAGCGAAGCGCCAGTTCTACCGATGGCTTATTTTGTGTGTGTGTGTGTGTGTGTGTTTGGCAGACCCTGGCAGGATCGCTTGACCATAAAGGCCTGTCCACACATGCAGCGGAGCGCTACAAGCATAGCGCTGACTTTGCGCTAAGCGCGTCCTGACGGCAGCGGTCACCAGCTTTGTATCGCGCCATCAAACCGGTTGCTCATGGCAGACGAAAAGTAGCTCACGACACGTGAGCAGTGCAACATCAGCACTTCGCTGCGTTTGAGGACCGGCCTTAATGGAGACATTTATTCGATTGTACACTATACTTTGCGTTTCA
>JABSTQ010000316.1:0-18257 GCA_013358835.2 Ixodes persulcatus
ATTACACGCGCAAACTAAAGTGCTGTCTCAAAAAAAAAAGAAAGGAAAGAAAACGGCATGGTCACTTGTGTTGTTTCGTGGGAATGCATGAGTCAGACCTGGAACGGAACAATGTTAAACCTAAAAAAATGAATATCAAAACCTGGAAATAAAAGTGAATAGTCGATGGTCCAGTTCAGGCCACATACACAGTACCACTGCTAACAATAAGGTCTGGGACCTGAAAAAATGCCCCCTCATCGCTGTTGCTATTCGTCTTTTTAGCATTTTAATCGATGCCCGAGTACCGGGGCTTTCATTTATTCCTTGTTTAATTGCGTTGAATCGGTAAATCAGGTAGGATTCACGCTGTTCACGTTCGCGATTTGATTTAAATCCAGATTCTATGAGCGTCACTGACAATTTCTCAAACGAGTGTTCCGGGAGAGCGAGATGTTTAGATAGAGGCAGTGTCAAAGATTTATGGCCTGAGATTTGTGAATATTAAAGAGCAAGCTTAATACCGTTCTAGTCTGCCCAATGTAATGAATTTTACATACCGTACACTCGAATAAGTACAGGACATTCGACGAGGCACATGTTAAGTGTCATTTAATTTTGATCGAGAAGAGGGTGTGCGTGCTGCTAGCGGTGTTTGTGTGCTGCATCTGTTTACAGGTCAGACATCCTAGGTGCATGCAAGGCCTGCAATCGTTAGGTGGTGGCGATAAGTTTGATAAATTGTCAGTGACGCTTCTAGAATCTGGATTTAAATCAAATTGCGAACGTGAACAGCGTGAATCCTACCTAATTTACCGATTCAACGCAATTAAACAAGGAATAAATGAAAGCCCCGGTACTTTGGCATCAATTAAAATGCTAAAAGACGAATAGCAATAGCGATGAGGGGACGTTTTTTATTGTCCCATACCTTATTGCTAGCAGTGGTACTGTGTTAGTGGCCGGAACTGGACCGTCAACTTTTCTCTTCTATTTCCAGGTTTTGATATTCATTTTCTTTTCTTGGTTTAACATTGTTCCCTTCCAGGTCTGACTCATGCATGCCCCAAGAATCAACACAAGTGATCGTGCCGGTTTTTTTGTTTTTGTTTTTTTAAGACAACATTTTAGATTGCGGGTGTAACTTTCGTGTATTGTAGACCATCGTCCAGGTCACTCCTCCCCGCCCGGACAAGAAGTCATCCTGCGCCCCCTCTCAAGAAGCTACAACCGTCATCCCACCACTGTCCTTGAAACTTGGCCCCGACCGTCAAGCTGCTTCACCTGGATACGAACTGCCGTACGCTTCCCTCTCTCGAAAGCTCCAACCGTCATCCCGCCGAAGCTTGAACCCGACCGTAGCATTGTATAAAGGTTTGCCCATCTGGAACTCTTCCTACGCTTCTTTGGAAGCTCCAACCGTCATCTCGCCGTTTTTGAAACTTGGACTCGACCGTAGCTTTCTATAAATACGACCCGCATTCATTTGTAAAAGTTCTTCCTGAAGAAGGCCGGACTCCGGTCGAAATGTTGAAGAATAAATCGTCCGTTGTTGCTGTTTTTACCAAGGTTTTCTTTTTTTCTTCCCAGTTATATGCCCACGCCTTCGGCCTCCCACCACCATACCCGTTGTATATAGACAAATAGATATAAACAGACACCTGCTGGCAGAACACTGTAAGGTAGAGATTAACGTGCTCTCTCACAAACCAGCATCACTGGCTCTACAGAAAGTGAAATCCTTTTTCAGACAATGTCAATGAGAATGCACTATTTATGGGTAAAACAGTGCGAACAACCACACAGCACAGAAACTATGTGCTCTCATCTTCTCCGCCCTGTGTACTCGTTTTGATGCACTCAGCGAAAAGTTGTTACCCTGTTAATTTTATTAAGAAGGTCACGTAGCGGTTAACTGCGGCCATTGTGAGCGCAATCCCAATTTTGAAAAGACTAGTGTCAAGGGCCTTTACAGGAAAGAAACACCGAGCAAAATTCACAATGCCTCCGTGATAAAATCCCAGCATAACAACTCATGTGACCGCACCCCCGTAGCCATTGCCCGAAAAAGATTTTCACTGTCTGCAAAGCCAGTGACGCTGGTCTCTGCGAAAGTGTGCTTAGACCTTACCTTAAGCCCACTTCTCATGGTGCGATTTTGCTTTTGAATTTGCACCAGTGACGTCGGGCAGCTCAGCATCTCCTATACTTTTTGCTGCACGAGCAACGTGGCAACGGCAAACTCGAAAGTAAAATTGCAGCTTGCGAATCAACTTTACAGTGTTCTGCAAGCTCGTGTCGTTTCTTATTAGAATATATATATATTTTTACATAAATACACAATTCAGTTGAAAGTAACGCTATATACTCTCATGGCATTCCTCCATTATTTCCGTGTTTTTTATCTAATATTGTCACGGGTGGTGACCAAAAGAACAATAAATAAACAGGAAGAAAGAAACGTTTAAAGTGGCGAACTTGTGCCAAAAATGCAAGGGTACAGAAAATAATAACAGAGCGTCGCGGGCGTCGAAGTCGGCGTGGAGCAGAGTCGAACGCTGGGGCGAGACTGACTGCGGCTCGCAACGGGGAGCCCCTTATGTACATGCGTGGGTTTCTGGAATAATTGGCGTAGAAAGTTCGACGCGTAGAACATTCGGACCTCGAACAAGCAACACGGTTCTCGAATTTACCAGAACATTTACATCAGAGTCCACAAAAAATACGTCCCCGCGGCCAGGAATCGAACCCTGGCTTTTCGCGTGGGAGGCAGGTGCGATAACCGTTAGGCCAGCTGCGCGCGCGGGAATATACAGTCTTGAAGCTTGTCGGTTATAGGTGTTTCCGTTTGTCGCTCTAGTGGGACTCAGCCGCAATAAGCAAATGGTCATATATCGATAATATAAACTCTTCTAAATAGAGATCATTTTCGGGGACGAACTACGTATATACCTGCATTTTGTTCCGGTATTACGGAACAAAATGCAGGTATATACGCAGACGCAAAAACGGACGATAGGCCAGGATATAAAGAGGAGGAGGATGAAGAGGTGGATAGAATAAAAACACCATTTTTATTCTTGACCCATTTACGAGCCGTTACATAATGGTTATGCGATATGATGGCATGTTTGTTTATTGGATGGTCTAGGTTATCTATATGGGAGCAAAGCGACGCCATGCTCTTCCATCATGTGGTTGTGGTCGTGAGTTTTTATTTTCTTGCCAAGACTTTCGTAGCAAATGTCACAGCGGGAAGAGTCCCCGTTGGAAGCTTCGTTTTCTTTATTCATTTCAAGAGGCACTTTACTCAACCTAATCAATCGGCGTATTTCCTTCGCTAGAAAGTTCAGAATAAAAATCTTTCGCCCTCGAGTCCGCAATAGCGATATTCCTCATCAATGAACGAATCGCTTAAGTTGATGAGA
Source organism: Ixodes persulcatus (assembly GCA_013358835.2). NCBI lineage: Eukaryota > Metazoa > Arthropoda > Arachnida > Ixodida > Ixodidae > Ixodes > Ixodes persulcatus. The sequence goes on from JABSTQ010000316.1 coordinate 3,408, forward strand.
AATACAAAAAGAGCTGGGGACATGACGTTCAGGTGTCGAATCAGCTATATGAATCGGGTCGTCTATTTTTTTATGACCTTTTTGTCATAGCGAAAAAAAAACTCCTATTATTGAGGAGAACGTTGGAATTTTGGAATGCTCACCTTGCTGTGCAAGAAGGGTGTGATATTAGACCGAGGCGATTTTTTCTTTCTATCGACGATATATGCTGAAACGAACTTGCTTATTAGCAAGGAAAAGGTGAGGCTTTCAGTTTGCTCACCTTGTAGCGAAAATCACAGGAGAAAGAATCGATGCGGGTGTCGAGTAATTTCGGATTTAAAGCCACTTTATAGAGTCTCGAAGCTTCAGTATAAGCAGAAAGTCATAGGGTATGCAATCGCAGCAAAAGGTGAACTCGCAATGTTTAACGCAGATTTCTATAAGCAGCTACTGTAGGATTCGTACGTCGGACGACACCGCCAGAGATCAAGTAAATGAGACAGTGTCTGGAAAGACGTAAAATAACAGGTCAAAAACGCTTCAAGGTCCCTCTTTCGAGATAGACCTCACGACATTCGCAAACTAAAAGTGATGGTGTGTGTGAAAAAAAGTAAATCAGTGAAAAAACATTGCCAGGTCGCTCCTTCAGAATAGACCGCGCGCCTCTCGCAAATTTTTTCTTCGTTGCGGGTGGCTACCGGGTCATTTTTCAACTCTGCTTAAAAACGCGGACAATCGAAGATTATTTTATGCTTACAGCGTCTCTTCATTTCAAGACGAACGCCCAAATCCCAGTCTCAGAGAAGTTATTGGGTCATTTTTCATCTCTGTTTAAAACCGTTAACTAACAAGGATTATTTTGTGCTTACAGCGTGTCTTGATTTCAAGACGACTAGACAGACACAACTCGTCTTGTTACTGCGTGTAGTTATTGGAACATTTTCAAAACTTCGTTTTAAATTGCGTACTATCAAAGATTAATATGCACACTGTTTCCATGCAGAGCTGAAAATTAAAAAACAAAATCGTGCGATACGAAAAGGTTTGTATAAATAGGAGTAGAAAGACTGATTCGATATATAACTCCCTCAAAGACAATCCGACAACTACCCCGTCTTTTAAAAAGATGGCCGAGGAGGGACAAAAAAGATGGCCGAGGAGGGACAAAAAAAAAACAAAAAAAAAAAACCTAGGTCGTTGGAGGAGAATATTGAATTTTTCAATCCCCAACCCCGTCCATGACTACGGCTAGGGTGAAGGGGAAAACTGGGACGAGAAAGGAGTTGATCTCGGGAGAGATATGCAACCACTTCTATTTGCATATCTAGCGATGAAAATGGCGGCGATCCTTGCAGTCACCTTTGGTAAGCGTATCTGGCCTTGCGGGATACTTCTAGACTATTTTCCTCCCTCGAACCTTGTTCATCAATCGACGGCTCGCTTCCGGACTCGGCAGATTTGGGGTGGGTGGTGGAATCATTGTCAGATGGCCGAGGCGGCGCGGGAGGCGCGAGAATTTGCACGGGATCATCTAATCGCAGCCGAACACCTGTTGCCAGTGCGGAGTTGTGAGTCTCATATCTACAATTTGATCACTTCAAGACCATGTCACTTTTTTTAGATGACGGTAGCGGTGTGGAGGAAGGCTATGTGGACGGCCAATAACATCTGATACGATATGTCGCCTCCACATCGGTCAAAAAAAACCTGTATAACTGGTATGTAGTTGAATAGAAAAAAAACGTGTATTCCGCGCTTTTGAAAGTAGTAGAACATAAATAATGACGATAAAAAATCGCTTGCCCAAATTTGTCAAAATAATTAAAAATATCAAAGTTATCGGAGGGTAAAAGAAATATATGATTAAATTGATCGCCCTATTGACTTATTTTTCTTTTTACAGCTTTCGATATGCCACCTGTCGGTCTCGGCTGGAGAAGATCCCAACAAAGCTGCACTTCCTCCGTCGGTGCAATTGTGCCCATCGCCATTCCTTGCAATGTGAAGGTGTTAGTTATGTGAATTAACATCGATAAAACCTTCGAAACAATGACAGTTCTAAAATTGAAAGTGCAGTCAAACTAAGCGCGGACCGCACAATATTGCAAGACTTGTTACAAACCCTAAAGTTCTGAATTTTAATTCATGCATTTAATGACCGAAAACTTTGCCTAGAGTGACGCCGTGATTGACTTCTCAAAAACCTTGATGAGAAGCAAAAGAATCTGTATCGATAAAATTCCTCTGAATGCGTTTAACATCAAGCGTTATATTGCAGGGACGGGATTACGACGTTTCCGTTTGGGCATAACGCGTTTTCAGAAGCGACCCAGGTAGCACGCCAGAGGAATGCCCAACTTTGGCAAAGGTCTGGCAAACATAAGGGCCCAACTTTGGCGCAGTTAGGTTTTTGCACCATGGCACTCATCAGTGCCGAAGTATGGTGCCTAACTATAGCCTTAGTTGGGCGATCCTAGGCAATGCCAAAGTTTGGCTCTTTTCTGGTACGCCAGAGGAGTGCCAAAGTTGGTGCCGTACTTAAGCCATAACTGCCATAGTAAATACTAATGTGGGAATTCGGGGGCATGCCAACGTTTGGCGTTTCTCTGGTCCGCCAGAGGAGCGCCAAAGTTGGTGCCATACTTCAGCCATAACTGCCAGAGCAACGCCTTATCTGGGAATTCGGGGCATGCCGAGGTTTGGCGTTTCTACTGGTCCCCCAGAGGAGCGCCAAAGTTGGTGCCATACTTCAGCCATAACTGCCAGAGCAACGCCCAATTTCAGTATTTTGGACGTGCCAAAGTATGGCTTTTCTTTAGTTTTGGCCCAAAGATGCCAGATGAGAGCCGAAATATCAGAAAATGAAGCCTAACTTTGGCACTTGTTTGGCGATTTTGCCCCCAAAATGCCAGATCTCAGCCGAACTACAAGGAAGTAAGCCTAACTCTGGCATACCTGTGGCAATTTTGGCCCAAAGGTGCCAGATGACTGCCGAACTATAGGAAAGTAAAGCCTAACTTTGGCACTTGTTTGGCGATTTTGGCCCTAAGATGCCAGATGTCAGCCGAACTACAAGCCACTAAGCCTAACTCTGGCACATCTGTGGCGATTTTGGCCCAAAGGTGCCAGATCAGAGCCACACTATCAAAAAGTGAAGCCTAACTTCGGCATTTGTTTGGCAATTTTGGCCCAAAACTTCCAAATATGAGCCGAACTACCGGGCAGTAAGCCTAATTCTGGCATTTGTTAGGCGATTTAGGCCCGAATTTGACAGATGACAGCCGAACTACCAGGCAGTGAGGCCTAAATCTGGCACTTGTTTTGCGAATTAGGGCCAAAATACCCAGACTCTTGCCAAGGAAGGTCAGGTTTGGCTCTACTTTGGCTTTTTCGGGCTTTTTAATGCCCTAAACTCCCAGACAAAGCCAAATTTTGGCCCAAAACTCGGTTCTACCTGGGGAGTGATCTCTTCAAAAAGGAGCTAAAAGGTTAAAGTGTTCTTAAGGTAAAAAAGCTGATCAAATTGATCGCCCTATTGACTTTTCTTTTCAGATTTCGAAATGCGACCTATCGGTCAAGGCTGGAAAGGATACCCCACAAAGCTGTGCTGCCTGCGTCGGTGTCATTGTGCTTTGCGACATTCCATACAACGTGAAGGTGGCAGTCTTGCGAATGGACATCTAGGAAACCCTCCAAGCAACGACAATCCTAACAATGAAAGTGCAGTCTCACTAACCATGGAGAATACGTATTGCAAGACTCTTTACAATTCCTGAAGCTCTGAACTCGAATTCAGAAAATTACTGAATGAAAACTTTGCACAGTATGATGCACGACTTGATTGATCGAAAACTTTACAAGAAGAAAATCATCTCGGCCGAGAAGAATTCTCTGAACTCGTTTGGCAAGCAAGCATTACATATGCAGCGAGGGGATTATGACGTTTTCTTTCTGAATAAGAGCGTTTTCCGAAAGCGGGGTCTCACTCTCCTCATCGCGTGCTTTGTAAATATTTTAGAGCGTAGCGCATTGCTCGCGACTTTATTTTGCCATCTTGTTTCCTCCGGTGTGTAGTGAAATGTCTTATGCATTTTTTATATAATCTGCAAGTGCATTGAAGTGATCTCTGTCCTCATCGCACGCCTTGTAAATTTTTTTTTTTGGACAGAAGCACGCAGCGCAAGAAATGTCATTTTCAAAACTTTTTGCTTTCCTCGGATACGCGTTGAAACCTCTTGTACATTTTTTAGTGTGTTTCCAATGGTTTCTTTGTTACGCAGAGCGAAAAACATTAATTACCGTACCTGTATTTATATGTGTGCGTGTTTTTAAAGCGAATGAGAATAAAAAAAAAAACACTATATATTTTTCGTCCTTAGCGAATGAATGCGACCATGCTCCATTCCATTTCTTTCCTAATCTGCTACGTTCAGCAGAGAGATGAAGGTAACATTCTCGATAAATGATGCCATCTACCAAGATGGTGGTAAATTATCCAAAAACGTTTTAAAACCCAACAATCATTAAATGTGTGTGCGATCATGTTCTTCACACTGCATTGAGTATTTTCAATAGACTCTGCAGCTTTGTATACGACACACACACGTAGCGTGTTTTATTACTCTTTATTCAAAAAGTCCAAAAGGCGCAAAGTTGCCTCGTGACCTAAATTGATCCCATTGGGTTTTGGTCCGACCAATCGTTATTTTGAGACTCTCTGAGTAGACACCGACGGAGATACATCGACTCACTTATATCACAATTGTCTTCGCACTGTACATTGTTTCCTCAAGACATGAACGTATGCCTCGTTAAGATATTGTTTTAGGTTGCGAGTCTGCGTTTTATTCAAGTTTACGCCAATTTCGTCGGTACAGTACATTTTCATATATGCACGTATTGTCAAATCAGATTCTCGACATCGATGAACTTTATGTTGTCCGTCAAGCTTCTCTCGACTGTAGGTGGTCGTGAGGGTTTAATTGAGACCTGGCAACTCCAAAGACGATTGAAATGAAAATCCCGATGTCAGCTATTTGATGCCTGACGATCGGTCGTGTCATTTCTATAACTAAAATGCTGAATCTTTCCTGGAAATATAATATGTAAAAAAAAGACAGGCTGATTGGTGTGGCGCCGCCACACAAATGACGCGATTAGTCGTGCGACATTCTTGTAGGAAAATCACCATCTACACTGGACATTGCACCATCCGCACAAGGTACCGGCTCGATTTCCATTTTCCGCAGATCTCGGTTTTTTCGCGAATATAACATTTACCGCGCATCGATTCAAATCTCAAATGTCATTCAGCACGTGACCACTGGAGGCTCTGCGCGCGCGTTGTTTTCTAGCAACTTAGTCACGATCCCAGTCGCGTGTCTATGTGGCAGCAAAATATTCGTCAAAAGGTGAATCTTATTACGCCGAGCGCCTTCTGCCGGATGCATCTGGTGGCAACACGTGATACGTGCTAATATCCACTTATCCTGCGCAGCAATTCAAATCCCATAGGGCACTCTGTCGGAGCGCACAAATGACGTGATTACTCGCGCGGATTCTAGTGAACATATTAGCAACTGCATTGACCATTGCGCCATCCAGCAGCATGTCCTCACACTCTCCCAGGATCGGGGCGACATCCTGCAAGAATAACATCAACTGCACTGGACATGGCGCCATCCAGAGGCATGTCCACACGATTTCCAGGATTGGGGTGACATCTTGTGGGAATAACATGAACTGCACTGGACATGGCTCCATCCAGCGACACGTACCCACACTTCCCGAAAATTGGGGCTAAATCTTGTGTGAATAACATCAACTGCGCTGAAGATGGCGCCATCCAGCGGCATGTCCCCACACTTTCACAAAATTCAACGTATTTCCCTTTAAATAGAGTCACCGTCTAAACACGAAATTGTAACTTGCAGGTTTCGCGTAGTGGACAGCGCGTCGGGCTACTGATTGAAAGGTCGGGCTACTGACGAAAGATCACTGGTTCGAAACCGCCCGAGCTGAAATTCCTTTGAAAAACCTTTTTTAAAGCCTTTTTCCGAGGAATTGAAGTTCGCACTTGTCATGTGACATGTCGTCATCGAAGTGTGCGACTAGCAATGGGCGATGATCGGCCGCTGATCGACTATCGGCCAATGGCGGATCATGGGTCAATTATAAATTTATCGACTATCAAAAATCTGATATCTAGATAGCTTGACTAATTGATCGCTCATTGGTAATTGGGCGCTCCTACGTCAGCGGTGGAGTCAGCCAATTAGATATCCCAATAGATAGGATGGAGGCAAGAAACTAGATATCCGCATGTCGGTATCTGAAACATATCGGGAGCATATTAATATCAGACATAGGAAACCCCGATATCAGAAACATATCGGGAACATATCGATATCGGAAACACAGGTTTCAGTATGGATTGATTATTGGGCCGTAATGGTAAACTTTTTCTACTACTTGATTGTTGAGCACTTTTCATGCACGCGAAACGGACCTTCCCACCGGGTGGCGGTGGTTACGCTAGAATGTGACCCTTTGTGTGAGTGTTTCGCAGCCGAGGTCAAGGGAAGGTTTACCCAAATTTTATTGTCCTCTTGTCCAATTTTTTTAGAGACGGTGTTGGAGATGTTGTATATACGGTGTGTACGAAATAAACTTTGCAGCTGAGTTTGAGACGTTGCCTCCTCTTATTCTACCTTCTGTTGTGTTCCCTTTTCTGCCCCAGTCTCAGGTTTACAATCATGTTCAACTTACACCAGCTCGCCTGCACTCTGACTATTTTTTTGCTTCCCACCTGTTTGCGAGGGAGGCTGCGAAGCCCCTAGCAGCATCACTCGGTGGGGAAGTACGCCGGAGCACTAAATCCCCCACCTGGAACCCCAGGTCACGTCGCTCCTGGTTATACTGTTCCGACTGCTGTATTCAGGTGACGTCGAGAGTTTCTTTGGCCTCTCGAAGCTTGCAAGAGAGGCGCTTTCGCAGGTCCCTTTTGACTTCACGTAGGGACGAAGCCTTTCTACAGGCTATGTAAAAAAGAGGCTGTTAAGAGGATATCTCAGTAGAATTTCATCTCCGATAGGAACGTTTCCGGAATCCAGATGGCTCTAGGGAGGAAGCCTTTGTACTCATCTGCTTACGCGATATAGTGCCATTTCAAAACAAAAATAAAGAAAAAGCTTGTCTTTTTGTTCCGGTTATCAGCGGATGGCTTGTCCCTGAAAGCCATCCCGTCCCTCCGCCCTGCGAGCTGCGAGAATGGCTTTGTGGGCCTCCGAGGCCATCGCGAAGGGGGTCATTTGTCCCATTCTTACCGGATTAGGAAGAAGAAACAAAAACGCGGTTAATGAACGCCTCTATTGCAGATTGAAAAGAATTTTACGCTCACCAGAAAATTTACGACGAGAAACTGGAAGATTGCAACTACACCAGCGGAACGAGGCAAACGACAGACAGAAGCCGTTCGAGACACTTCTGTGTGATGATGTATATTCAATTGATTTATTAGTGGAACTACAGTTTGTTTTTTGTTTTTGCGTTAATCGCCTGAATCAAAATAAGATGTCATCACGACCTCTTCGATTCTGAAACAGCCTCATTTCACTGCCTGATACTTTGGATTCATTTGGCTCTGTTCTTCGGCTATTTTGTTTTCCGAAATTTTTTGTATGTTACGATTTCCAAATAACATGTAGACTGTTCAGATTGTCATTACAAAAAACGAAATATGCCATATCATCATTACAAAACGAAAGATGCTATGTGTCGTGTCGTAATGCTTGGAAATAATCTACCACAATTCAGAATGGCGTTGCGTACAAAATAGCGGCCCTAAGAGCTTACTTTTTATGAAGCAGTGCTTTGAAAAATAAAGCTACTCACTTTAAAAATTGTCTGATCTCCTTGAGCGCATAAAGAAATGAATTGAACGAGTTCACAGTACCGCCAGCAGCCATTAGAGCCACAACTTTTTTATACTTGGGAGATGAGCGTGTTGGTTCAAGTGATGGATAAAGAACGAATAAACAATTAACACTAAGACAACACAACCAAACCTTTTTTTTCTGGAGCACTGGATTTCAACGGTCACCCCAATTTCTGAATTGGTGTGCGATGTCTAAATGGCACGGAATCAGAACTTTATGTTCTGCCGAAGTCCCAGAAAATCAATAACCACAAATTTAGATAGTGTTGCGTCTTATATACCTACTGTCCAAAGCGGGGTTCCAGTGTCACAAAGCTATGCTTTATAAATATTCAAACAATACCTTCCATAATTACGTGTTCCGATTAGTTCCGATAGTGACCTGACGAGATCATTTCTTTGCCTAGCTGTTTCGGAAACGGTTTGGTATTGGCTGATAGTATATTACACTATAATTTTTGCCTTATTCTTGCAAGGCAAAAAGTATCGTGCCTACAGTGCCAGAGTGCCTATCTATTTCTTTGTGCGATCCTTATCTCCCGGGGACAAAACCGCTGGTCTACCCGTGACGTCACGGCAGGGATAGAGTCACCAATCATTTAACTGATTTCAAGCTCGTTCTCGCGGCTAATAGAGGCACCATACTGGCGCGGACGGCTTCCAACTTCGCTCTCAGTCGGAGTTGAAGTTTCCACAAACCTGCGAGTTCTTGCGAAGAAAGGGTGACGAAACAACGAACAGTGTATGCTCCCACTTTGCGCTGGGGATAACGCAACTCTCAAAGAAAACAGAGCCATCTCACCAGGCAGTTGACCACGCCACCGCTGCCGCAATGCATCTAGTGAACATTAGTATTTCAGCACGTGCCCAAACCTCGCCGGAACTCTGCGCGTGAAAAGCACTTAACGGCACGAGCCGTCTCGAACACTGCCACCTGCTTCTTGTGAACTAAATTTTTGTCGGCTTCACGTATGCGCGAACGCATTGATGAGGTTGGTCTATTAGAGGGGGTTCACTGGTTTGTGGATAGGGTAGGCATCGTTATATGGCATATCAAGGATCTGGACCTTCGTTGTGTTTAGTGTCGATTGCTCTTTAGAGAGTGAAATAAAGGGGGAGGATCACAAACCTGTGCTCGAGTTGTCGTCGAGAAAAGCAATAATCGGGAAAATAGCCCTGAAGGAAAAAAAAAAAACACGGCAAACGCGCAGTTTCCAGGACATATTTCATCGAACGCCGTTTCATCAAAAAAGTGGTCATCCCGTACCGATACGTTCATTTACAACAATCGGCCGGTATTTTTAAACAAAAAATCCTAATAGCCAGCCAAAACATGTTGCTAACAAAACAAAAACAAAAATTTGGGGCTAGTGGAGGGGGAAGTGGCGGAACCCGAATCCATACGCTTGCGTACACCTCATGCCGGCATGACCTCCGTCGTGCCATCCAAGCGTCTGTCGTGCGAGAGGACAATGAGAAGTTATTAAATTTTTGTTGCAGAAACCTATGACGCATTCAATGAAACGGCGTTCAATGCAATGTCCGGTGTAGGTGCGTGTGACCTTCTAGTGCGCAACAGAACCTTAGGTGTCTCACTTTGTGAAAATGTGATGGCTGAAAACCAGCATCGCCTTTAAGGCCCGTGCAATCTTCTGCGGTTCCGATATAAAAACATTTTCAGATCCATGCCGAAGTCACAAATCTCGGAAAATTGCCAATAGAAGAAAATCTCAACGCAAGACCGACCGACGTGGAGAAAAGCTCATCGGAATCTTGATGAATGCGGCGGAAACTCACCTACGATGTTCGTTTTCGGAAATGGCATTATTTTTGGTATATGGATAATAAAAACATTATTTTCCGCATTTTTTATTTGTAGTAACTTATGACTTTTGGTGTGATGAGTCCTGCCAAAATTTAGGGGCTCTCTGTGGTCATCAGGTGCAATGAGTGGGTCACTTCGCTACTGTTCACAGAACTCAACATTGAGGCGATGTCTTTATAGAAAAAAAAAAAAAAAGACGTGTCTATCTCTTTGGTAATGGTTCCCATTCCGCAAAACTGGACTTCTGCTTCTCAATTCCTATTTGTGTCCGCAATATATAAATCTTATAAATATATCTCTGTTTATACCTCTTCGCCAATACTAAACTTAAAAGCTTGATCGTATAATTCTTCAGTGGGTTTATCTCAGCATCTGTCAGATTTTTGGTGAAATTTTCTTTGATGAGCTTTTCTCCCGTGATCCTCTCGGTGTTGCGCTGTTCTCCGATGCTGAAAAGCACACCGGAAATCCGGCGAATATGGAGAAGAGCTCACCAGACTTCTGATAGGTGCGGAGAAATGCTCACATTTACCAACCGTTTTAACATTATTTCTTCGCAAGTCTCGATATTTTATCGAACTCTGTTCTATCAAAGTCAATTAAATGAACGCCATGTAAATGAATCCAATTTCATCAAAGCCGTTTCGTAGAACACCGTTTTATCGAACATCATGATGGTTTTTGGCCAGATCGTTTCTTGTTTTTGTAAATAGTGTTTTTTCTTTGCATCCACGGGATAAAGATAATGTCACGAATGACAAATTATGAGGCGGTGAATAACTGAAGAAACTAAAAGTTTAATGGGGCGAAAAAAAATAGAAGGTTGGCGTCGCAGGCGTCGATGTCGACGAAACAGCAGGATCGGGACTGACTCCGGCTCTCCACGCGGAGCCCCTTTTGTACACGCCCGGGCTTCTGGAACAATCGGCGTAGAAGGTTCGGTGCCTAGAACATTCTAACCTCAAATAAGCAACAGGGTTCTCGAATGTACCAGAACGCGACATTACAGAAACCATAAGAAGGTGAATCCGCGGCCAGGCATCTAAAATAACCACGGTAACCTTTAGGCCACGGGCGCGCTGCCTACTTGACTAGGTGCTCACGCGGCAATATTATGTTCCGTTTTTCATTTGCTTTCTAGTAAACAATAATTATGTGGCCTAAGACGAAATTGTTACTTTTTGGGAGGTCAGGAGTTGTCGAGTGCCGAGACGGAGGTAACATTGTTGATTTTCGTAGTACTCAACATTGAGGCAATGTCCTGTCTCCACGCAAAAGGTAATAGAAAAAAAGCGTTCCCCTCTTTTTTACATGTTCACATTCCGCGAAACCGTAGATTCGTCTTCCTCTTCCCTATTTTTCTTAGAAGGTAAGCTATTCTTGTGGGGCTGAACGAGAACACTTGGTTTTACAAATATACGAACACGCAAAAGCGCAGCATGAGCGCTGAGCAAAGGGCGGACGTGAGTTTTAAATATAAACACCGCAGCGAAAACAATGAGAAAATAATTCGTAACTGAGCTTTTCTCCGCATTTGTCGGTTTTGCAGTGAGCATTTCACTAGTGAGCGTTTCTCCGCCGCCCGTTCTCCAGTGAGATATTTTGACCGCCGCCCAACAGTAACAGCCGACCAAGGGCTCATCGCAGCCAAGACAGTACAATCGACGAACATCATAATAAAGGATGTGCGGGTTCTTGTCTAATATATTCGCCTCTATTTCAGATAATTCTGAATCAAGAGTGTGTTGGTTCGGGTCAAACAAAGAATCTTCAGCGCGACTTTCACAACTTCCAAATAGCAACGTGTCACGCCTACTAACAAAAAGCTTGGTCTCTTTTTGCTTCACTGAAATTTTTTTGCAATGTTTGTTTTATTTCGGTGGAAATCCGCCTCCACAAGTTGATATGCAAAGCGAATGTCGAACTTAAAACAAACTCGACAAACTCACGTATGGTTCTTCCACATTTAAAATGAGTAAACATTTTAAATTCATCTCTGCAGAACATTTGAAATCGCGAGATCAAATCACATATCCAACTTCGAACACAAAAAAGTGGTAAGACAGTATCTACTCTTTGACGCTTTGGTTGCTTTTGCTTCGGCTGCATTTGCTAACTTCAGGCCTCACGCAAGGACCGCTTGAAGCGTGAAATCGTTCACTTTCAATTTCTTCACCCAAAATGCCAACAAAGAATGGAACATCCTCCCAAGGACGCGCTCCGGCGATTGAAAACTAAACATCTCCGCCGCCAAAAAAAAAAGAAAACAAACATCTAACTTACCTTTGTGCGACCCCAAAACACCAAAAAAGAACCGAACATTCACCCAAGGACGCGCTCGGGCGATGCACAACCTATTACCCACTTACGCGATAACCCGCAAAAAATCTCCGCCCCCCCCCCTTCCCCCCCCCCCCCAAAAAAAAAAGAAAAAAAAACGATCTCTTTTGAGAGTCACCCTTCCTCAAAATCCCGACTGTCAACCCGACGACCTTGAAGATGCAAGGAGTCCGGGGCGCAATAACAGAGTGCGTAATTTCTAGAGAAAGTTTTGCGGACAGGCTCATAGATGGTGCCAGCTGACGGCTGGATTTTTTCACGTTTTGATAGCCTACAAACTTAGTTAAAATTTGGTACAATGAGAATCTCTGGAAAAAGATCTTGCATGAGATATATTATAAAAGACCTGCTCTTGAATATTGTCGAGTCTAAATTTGCATTTTGGCCACGGTTTATATTTAAATGTTCATGAATAACGGAAACGACAAAAAAACTTATTCAAGCATTTTTAAGTTCCCGTAAAAAACTTTAAGCTTAAAAATCGGGAAATGTAGCGCCGCAATATTACTCAGTCTTTCATTATCCTATTAATAAAAACATTCTCAAGTCAATCCGTTCTGTGGTTCACAAGAAAAAATACTAAAAAGTTGCCATTAGAATTGCGTGGGGATAAGAGCTGCGTTATCCTCTTGAAAAGTGGAAACGCGAGCTACTTGCCGAAATTAAATTGCGCAGGAGTGAGGCCCGTTTACCGATTAAGAGTCGAATGGGTTGCGAAAGTCAGCTTCGGCAGTTTCGCATCCCAGTTTTTGTGGAGCTTATTTTAGGCGACTAACATAATCTTAAGGTGCCGATTTATCCTTTCTTTGATGTTTGCTTGTGCGGGATATAAAATTTATTTTGTGTTTCATTCCCAGCACCGCGCATGCGTTCACATACACCTTGCTCGTTAAGTAGGAGGAATTATCGCCTACAAGCTGCGCTTGAAAGCCGAGCCTAGCAATTGTTTCCAGCAGGCAGTTCCAGATTTTTTGCAAATCTAGCTTTTGCCAAAGAAATAACTCAATCCACTCTTTGAAGGGGTGGGTTATCACGAAAAAGTTCTGATTGCTATGGAGACTACGTGGGGAGGGGCCCATGACGTCACATCAACAAGTCTGCCAAGGGCTCTGTCTCATGACTGGTTGCATGAGACCGGTGGCTAACCACCACGTGGTTTTGCGTTCTGGCACACAGAGCACCTACGAGCGTATCGGAGCACATCCTGCCTTATTACTGGCCTCGTTACGATTTCGGATAACTTTTCGTAGGTTTTGTACCCACTGCTGTGTTATGCCGATTCAGAGTCATCCATGTATCGATTGAAAAGCTTACGTAGCTTGTGAGGTATTACGGTCCGGAAAGGCAAGCCATCCGGATCGTCGTCGGCCTGGTGGATATAGTGCAGTAGAGGTCGTCGTCGCTCATCAAGTAGGATTCGAACTGCCTGTCACTTGGGCGGCCGACTGAACCTCTTGCTGCCAGCCAAGCGGACACGCGTTGGCTGGATTCGTCTTTCAGCTTTGCTTTGCAAAGCTCCTCGCGGCTCATCCACTGCACTTCATCGGGAATTTGGAAAAACTCGTGCCGTGGACGCGACGGTTACCAAGTTATGGATCCTGCCAGTGTTCCTGGGGAAGTAAGGAACGAGAGAGCGCATCACCAACCTTGTTTGTTGACCTCGGGCGGTAAAGGATGAAGTAGTCGTACTGTGGTAGCGAATGCGCCCAATGAGCAAGAAGCCCAGCTGGATTCGTATGTCGCCTAAGCCATGAGAGCGCTAGGAGATTAGTTTGAATGTTAAACGTTGCGCAATATAGGTACATAAAAGAGCGCTTCAAAGCATGAATAATGGGGAGACTTTCAAGTTCTTCGACACTGTAATTGCGCATGGCTGGAGTTAGAGTGTGGCTCCTGAAAGCAATCGTCCGAAGCACACCATCAAACTCCTAAGGCAAGACAGCACCCAAGCCACAGCCGCTTACATCCGTCTGCAGAACGAACAACTTGTTCAAGTGTGGGAGCTGTAAACAAAGTTGTCAGACGCGGCTTTGAAAGGGGTGCAAATGCGCATTGTTGCTGTTGGGCCAAATATCACCTGACGCCATTTTAGAAGCTGATTGAGCGGTTGAGATATCTCGGAACAGCGCGGAATAGAATTCCTGTAAAACGCAATCATTGCGATGTATTTTTGTAGGCTCTTTACGTTGTGTGCTCTACGGTATTTTGCTAGCGCGCGCAACTTATGTTCGTTGGGGGCAGAGCGTGTTGTTATCCAGAAAGAATTCAAGGGGGTTAATAGTGGGGGCGGCCAACTGAACGTTTCCGGGTTGAATCATGGCGCTAGCATTACGCATTCGCTCAAGTTTGATGCGAAGGTGTTCGACATGCTCGTCAATATTTCTCGAGAAAACGACTACATCACTCATGTATGCCATGGCAAATTCGTGCTTCGAGTTCCCCAGAACAGCAACGCTCATGCGTTGAAAACTGGTTGGAGAGTTAGACAAGCCAAACGGCAGTCGGGTGAACTAAAACAACTCTCTCGGGCAGATGAAGGCGGGTGTAAGAACGTCTGACGGGTGAATCTCGATCTAAAGAAACACGTGACTGCAATCCAGCGTTGTATAAAGGTTGCGTTGCTAATTGCGTATATCACAAAGGAAATGCTGGGGAAAGGGTAGCTGTCTTGTATGGACACATCGTTAAGCCACCTGTAATCCATACAGAGCCCGGCGTTTTTGTTTTTTAAGGAGCGAGAACAATGGGGAACGCTCAAGGGCTCTTC
>JABSTQ010000317.1:0-27866 GCA_013358835.2 Ixodes persulcatus
GGGCGTCGTCGTAGAAACCGCATAAATTCCTATGGCGTCGTAAGTACAAAAAAAGGTTTCCAAAAAAGTTTACCGCGTTTATTTGAATGTTTGTGTGCGGGACTGACCGTGCAGCCCTAGCCGACGTTATGCAATAAAAATTGTCCAGTTCCACTATGTATTACCTCCGACACCACTACAGGTCTAGTACAGTATTGCACGAAATGGCGTTCTAAAGAATTGCTTTGGGTGGACAGTTTTGTTTAGAAGGAACGGGAGGAATGCCGCCGTTCGGTGTGAGTCGATCAGTGAGACCGGAACGGTAACTCGTTGTGTCTTCGAGGGAACAGTAGAAGTAAGTACCTTCGTTTTTTTTGTATGTTTATTTATTTGAAGTTTTACCTAAATTCGTTAGCATTTAGACTTTTTAGTGATAACTATTTCAGCGTACCGCATTACAATGACTGGATTAGTTTTTTTTTTTTTTTCGGCACTTCATAAAGCCGAGAGTTTAGTTTTACTTCGTCCAATATTCTTGCCATGGGAAGGAAGGAGGAACACCTGTTGGGAGGAAAGTACGAAATTTGCTTTGCGAAGACAGACCCGAACGGCGGTTGGCATGCAGTGGATAGCAGGCAAAGGACAGTAACCCATCAACCCATTGCCACGACGCCGCACTTTATACCAACGCGTTGAGTGTCTGGTTTCCCTTTGCTTGAACGTTGTCGCAAAATCGACCTAGTCAGTGGTCACCAGAAGACTCGCCGGGCAAAAGATAATGTAGACGGCGTCCCTGCGTTTGTCTTCTGGTAATACTGCTGCGGTTTGTACTAGGAATGCCGCGAACTTTTTTCGAACCGAAGGTTCGATGTATCGAATCAAGCGGTTTGAAAGGTTAGAAAGATTTCGAATTTCTAACTTTCCATATCGAGAAATTCGACGGGAGTCGAATTTTCGAACTTGTTAAACTAAGAAACTTCGACGCTTTCGAAATTTCGAACTTTGCACGTTCAGAAATGCAAATATTTTTCGAACTTTTGAACTTATTACGCTAAAAAGTTTGATCTTTTTCGAACTTATTATGCTGCAAAATCGATGCTTGTCGAACTTTCGAATTTGATAGACTAAAACATTCAATGATTTTCGAACTTTTGAACTTCTAGCACTAAATATTTTGAAGCTTTTCGAACTTCCGACGGTAAGAAATTCGATCATTTTCAAACTTCGAACTTATTATCTAAATAATTTCAAATTTCGAACTTTTGAATCTAAAGTCAAGAGTCGACAAACTTCGAACGTTAGGTAAAAGTTCGAAGTTCGTCGAACTTCGAAAGAAGGGCGGGCGGTTTCATTTGGATTCAAACAATGAGGTACATTCGTAATATTTTTTTCGCGTTTTTACAAGCCGTGCCGCATTCCTTGCGAAAGCAATGCCGTTATTTCAATGTTCTGGCATGCTTAGATTTAAATAAATAATTTTGAAGGAGCGAGGAAGGACGACGGGTTTTTAACACGTTGTGCCATATTGAAGCGCGCTATAGCCGAAGCTATTTATGGTAGAGATGTTAAACTTTTTAAGAATGATCTATGTATAGCCTAGGTAAGTGTCGTCTTAAGATATTGATTATTGTTTGTTCAAGGCGATTTCGAAGAATGTCCAAACATGTATCTACGGGCAATTATGCCCTAAACTTGGTAATTTGTTCGTCTAAATTGTTGAGGTATCGCATTTAAATTAACACCACAGACAGTACATATCATTACCATCTGCAGAATACAAAATAATGCATTTTTTCCACGTTGAGGACTAAATTAACTCATGGGGGAAGATTTCTAATAATATTCAAGTTCAGCACGTCAATAATAAAAAAAAAAAACCTTTTTATTTTATTTTTTCTCATTTTACGTTTCTGAGACGTGTTTCTTTTAGCCTGTACACATTTTGGTAGGAGAAAGTTATTTCGATAGTTCTGAACCTCTGAATATGCAAGAATACAACACATCCGGCAAGTTCTTGATAGTTTTTTCTTTTCTCCAGCTTTTTATCCCCGCATTTATTATTATTTTTTTTTTTTTTTTTTTTTTACCATTGGCACAGCTATTTAGGTCGTAAAGACATAGCTTTGAACTTCCGAACCACTAAGCATGTGACGAGTAGTGCCTTCTAACAACGAGTTTCTAACAAGACCATCTACGCGATCTTTATGCAGTGAAGAGCGACAGTAGCTATAATATGCATAAATATTTTCAGATCAAAATAAGCTCGACCACCCCGTCTTTCCCCGTATTGTTTTCTTTAACAGTCCGAAATATCTGGGGAGGGGGGGGGGGAGACTTGAGCCTCCCCCCCTCTCCCCTCCCCCCCTCCCCGTTTTTTCTCTTCCGACGCCACTGGTATGGTAGAACGCTCCTCGACCCTCGAGTTGTGTCGGCTTCTGTGCTTTTTGCTGGGCGTTTCTACCGTCCCGGAAAATAAACCTCCAAAGCAATTACAAACTAAAAAAAATGTCAGGGTGCAGGCGAGCTGGTGTATGCTGTTCAGGATGCAAAATCCTCAGACTGGGAATGAAATTTGAAAGAAAAAGTGTAAGAAGACAGAAAAGAGGGACAAGACAACGTCTCAATTTGAGACGTTGTCCTGAGCTGAGTTTGAGACGTTGTCCTGTCCCCTTTTTTTGTCCTCTTACACTCTTTTTTTTTCAAATTTCATTCCCAGAGCTGAGTTTGAGGCGTTGTCCTGTCCCCTTTTTTCCGTCTTCCTACACTTTTTCTTTCAAATTTCATTCTCAGTCTCAGGATTTTGCAATCATGCACAAACCAAACTTACTATGTGCCAGCGTCACTCGAGCGGCGTTCGATGGGATTACTACCAGCGTGCAAGGGGGTAGGGAGGCTGTTAGCCAGATCGCTTCAAAGGTTTATTGAGCCTCAACCACGTGCGTGTCCCTGGCCGTTTCGAACTGGATGAGTTCGTTAAACAGTGCGCTCGTGTGATCACTACTGCGTGATGCACGTTAAAGACCCCCCCGGGCTGGCGGTCACAATTACTGATCTATGGTCCCACGTCACTCTGCACTGGCAAATATTCCAGCACATCCAAAACCCTCGTCGTCTCATTTAATTGCCTGACCAACTTCGCGCACTCTAAATATCACACCCGAACTTTTCTAAACCTGATTTTGTGAAAACCAGTGAGGCGTGAAAACGTTATTTGAAACTGAAACTGTGGAGGAACATGAAAACCGGACTTCGAACTTTGCGCACTTGAACTTGAGAGAAATTCAAAACCTTCGAAGTTCTCTTTCGAATTTAGCCCTAAAAGAGAATCAAAACCTTCGAGCTTTCGACGTTTTTGTAGAAAGAAATTCGAAACCTTCGAATTTATTGAACTTTATGTCTATAAATATTTGAAACGTTCGAATTTTCCGTATTTCAAATCCAAAGAAATTCGAAATCTTCGAATTTCAGATTAAAAGAAATTAGAAATCTTCTAATTTTTCGAATTTTAGATTCCAAGAAATTCAAAACATTCGAATCTCTCGAATTCCAAGTTAAAAAAGTTCGAAATCTTCGAATTTCTTGAACCTCAAGTAAAAAAATATTTGAAATAATCGAACCCGAACTTTCAGAACCCGTGAAAGCTTCGAACTTTTCGAATTCAAACCTCGGTACGATCGAAAATATCGAAATCTTTCGAATTCGAACCTCAGTTCGGTTCGAAAATATCGAAACCTTTCGAATTCGAACCTAGGGTGGTTCGCGGCATCCCTAGTTTGTACCTTGCCACTTAGATCGGCATACCGACTTGACATAATTATGGCCTCCTGGCCTTCTAACGGACCGCTGATTATTCTGCCTGAAGATCTTACTGGTCATGTTCAGGTAACTGCCCTGAAAACCCGATCCTCGAAATTTGAGAATGTTGTTTAGCCTATTTGGGGAGTGTTCTGTTTTGTTTTACTTATTTCAGGGCGGGGCTTTGTCATCATGACACGTATGCTTGAGGTGTTTCGTTAGTACGAGAAGAACGTGGGTACTATATTGTTAACTGTTTCGTTTCATCGGCGTCCGGGCACAGTTTGGTGCTGAATGGTACACGAGTCGACTCGGGTGGATTCTTTTGACGATACACGCTGCCCCCTCCGGTTCCGGACATTAGCCCTAGGACACCACGGCTTCTGCTGTACTGCCTCATTGCGATCGGCCGTCCGTGACGTGCACTGCCCACTGCACCTCGAGTACCGTTGTCAGAATGAGACAAAGCCCGAAACTCCGCAACTGGCCGTTTTAGAATCTCCCAAACCCGCGCGAACGTCTTCTTTGCTCAACTGTTTCATAATGTGGTGTTGTTTGCATTCCTTTACTGAACTCTTGTGTCTCACCCCTATCTGCCCGTAAAATTCTGTACCCCTGTAAGTTTACGCCTTTTTGTAGGCATGCGGCTAGATGCTCATTTCGTGCTTGTTAAAATAGGTTATTATTGACCTATAAATGTATATACGAGGGGCGTTCATAAAGTTTGTATTATCGGCACAAAAAATTGAAAAAAAAACGGAACAAATCAGGCATCAACATGAGCGCGCGTCCCTCTAGTTTCCGCACTGTATAAACATCGCATGTTATAGTAGCTCGGAACGCCGCTAGGGAGTCGAAACAAAAATGGCACCGCCAATCGGTACCAAGCACATGCTAGTGATTCGTTTTCTTCATTTGAAGGGAAGCAATGCCAAGGATATTCAATTCAATCTGGGAGCGTTGTTCGGGGACAACGCCCCAGTTTATGACACTTTGGTTAAATGGCGGAGACGCTTCCAGTGTGGCCAAATAAGTGAAAAGCATTTCAAGGACGGCGACCAAGTGATTGCTGAACTGGAGCGATTCCTGAACCCTCAAACCAGGAGTTCTATAACAATGGCCTCTGGCATGTGGTGCATCGCTAGAAAAAGTGGGTAACTTTTGGTGACGAATATGTAGAGAAAGTCTCAACTCCTACTCGAGTTTGATTGCTGAATCTCTATTCCTTTGTGACAATATTACGAACTTTATGAACGCCCCTCGTATTATGCCGTTTGTCTCGATTCTTATCGTTGTCCTCCCGTCCTTGGAGCCCACGTTTTATGAGCGAGCGGGCGTCCGAGCCCCGTTGCAAAATCTGGCGATTTGGCTACCCTCTCGCTCCACCGTCGGGTGCAGAGCCAGACTTTTTGGCGACGA
This sequence comes from Ixodes persulcatus, assembly GCA_013358835.2. Classification (NCBI taxonomy): domain Eukaryota; kingdom Metazoa; phylum Arthropoda; class Arachnida; order Ixodida; family Ixodidae; genus Ixodes; species Ixodes persulcatus. Next base: position 5,194 of record JABSTQ010000317.1, read on the forward strand.
TATGAACCCACTGTGCGCATGACCGGAGGAGGTGGCGATGACTTAACGGGATGGGATGGGGAAGGGTTCTAGAGGTGGTCGAAAGAACCGGAACCAGTGTGATCGTGGCGGTTCGACACGTGCAAGTTTACCAATATCGATCGATTTGGATATATATATTTGCTGTATTGATTTTATCTACGAATTATGCAACGCAATATGTATTTAAAATACACAAATGTAACGTTACTGTAACTACACGTTCCGATGTTTGAAATGTAACGGTTACGACTTTCTGTCACACCAGTGAAACTTGTGATGGGAACTTGTTTCCGGCTTGAGAAGGAACGTGAAACAAACTTCTGTTTCGGTGTTAGGGGAAACTGTAAAACACGGATCTAGTCACCCTTCTTGCCTTTATTTTCTGCCTAAAATGTTTGACAGATTTTTAAGCACCAGATTTATTCAAGGTATTATTCATATCGAAATGAGATTAATGTTCAAGATCGTAAAATCTGCCTTTCTAACTCCTTGCAAATGTAAACTTGTTCAGATTCTGCAAATTTCCTTTCTTGGCATGAACACCTTGAGTTTAAAAAAGATCACATTAAATTTAAAGTCATTGACTGTCCACGTGGTGGCACGTGTCGGGGCAGACACAATTTCGTTATTTCATTAAAAGCAATTATATGTTTTCCGCCGGTTTTGCTATAATTGCTCGGCTAATTGTACAGGGCATGGAACTTTTTCGTTGCAAAGCAAACGAACGTCACAGGCTAGATTAGTTTTTGTTTTACTTATTGACGTAAACGGCTGTGCACAGACCCTCGCTCGCGTGGATTTAATGAGTTTTGGGAGCAGTAGTAGTAGCTCATGGACACCGCTCAACATATGTCTAGGCGGATACAGATGGAGTGGCGAGGGCGAGTATGGTGGTTAGAGTTGCGTGTAGGAGTTGAAGACTGCAGTGAAAAGACTAACTGCGCAGGCGAGCTTGTGGTAGCTATTCGAGACGTACACTTTGTCTGTTCCTTCGACTAAAAGATTATTTTTTTTTTGCTTTCCTGCTTCACAGTCCCAGGTGTTAAACGACATGATTGAAGGCTGCACTCGTATCATTTGTCTGAGCAAATCTACCAAAGCTTTTTTTTTAATAAAAATAATAGTTCCAAATGAGAGAGAAACAAAAATGTATTCGAAACGTCTTGTACTCAGACAGCATACTTTCTTCGTCTACTGTATATGCCGAAAACTAGAATAATCTTGAAAAGAAGTCGCTCGAGTTTCTTTTTCGTAGCTGCGTTAAGCCCCCTAACGATCATGTATACTACATAAGATACGCCAGTCTTGTAAAAACGCTGCTTTTTAGCCGAATTACGTGGACTAACTACTTTTTATAATCAGCGAGAAAATATTGTGTTATCAGCACAATGTGCGTCGTCAGAACCGCGCCCCTTGGAAGATTAGCGAATTGCACAACTAAACGTATTCGGCAGCGGGCCATATGCCGCAAAAACAACCTGAGCCCCGCCGAAACCAGACTGAAATGTCATTCTACTCTGAAAATAAATAACAAAAAGAGAAATAAAAAAAATATTGTACGACACTACTATCCAGACATGTACGCAACGCGTTACAAGTAACGAGTTACTTCTACCTAGTTACTATTTTCGATAACGAGTAACGTATTAAGTTACTTTTTAAGAAAAGAAACGAGTAACGTATTTAGTTACTTTTAAGGCCAAGTAACGAGTTACGATATCTCGTTACTTTTGAGGAGTAACCTGGACAACACCTCTTAAGCAGCCTCGGTTTTTATTCTAACCTGAGTATGCGTCTATTGCGAGAACGGTATCTGAGCAACCCGAAAAACAACTAAACAGTATTACAGTACAGCAACGGTTAACGCTGAACAAGTCAGTCGAACAGTTCGACTGACGTGTCCGGCGATAAACGTTGCTGTACTGAACTCTACAGCTGGGAATGTCCTTCACTCAGCGAACACAATGAGGTTCGTTGGTTGAAACCTTATAGAATCGTGTACAGACCGAATGTAAAACCGGAGGTTGCCAACGCGGGAAGGCACATAATTCATTGTCAACTTCGAACTTTAGAAGTAGAGAGAACACAAGAGAGAGGGGAATCCCAGATCCACCAGCTCTTCCTGAAGCGCAACACTGCCGGTCCTTCGAGCGCGTCGGTAGAACGACTCTTCAGCGTCGCCGGAGATGTGTTTTCAAGGAAGTGGGGAAACATAACTGATACAAACTTGGACAGGTAGCTCCTGTTTAAGTGAAACGACTACTAAAAAGAAAGCAATACACCATGTAAGAAAAACAGTTGTGTGTTCGGTCGTCAAAGTAACGTGAAAAGTAACTCGTTACTTTTGAGGTAACTCACGCATTCCTTTCGAGAATCGGTAACGGGTAACGTATTTGGTTCCTTTCTGAGCGAGTAACGAGTAACGGTATTTAGTTACTTTTTGGGGTAACGTGTACATGTCTGCTACTATCTCATGTAAGACGAGTAGTTATAGAAAATTAGTCACCCTTTCCTTGTATGTTTTTTCTCAACAAAAATAATTGTTCCTCACGCTTGTTTTTACTCCAATAACATTATTGGTGTCATATGCCTGTTCTAAAAATTAAAGATGAAACGTGGTGAAACCGGCCTAAAGGATACCGCTCGAGTGAGTAAGAAAAATGAAATAAAACCTGGTTGTAAAAAAAGTACAATTCAACGAGATAATTTTGACGCTTTACCTCAAAATCGTCAAATTTACCTCAATATCTTAGAATTATTATAACATTAAACCTGAAAGCTACCACGATACGCGGTATACCGTGCAGTTCTAAGTTAAAAGTTAAAACGAGCGTGATAAAAAGTTTAGTGCTAATGATACCTGCTATTCAAGGCTACAGAAGTTGGCATCCGAATGAAAAGATGGGGACGCGAATGCGAAACTTTTTCCAAATATTCTCTTCTCAGGCACTGATTTGACAAAGTTGCACAGTTTGACACAGTACAAGATATTTACAATAATCTGGAAATTACCAGGTTGCACTTATTGATTTGGGAGACCCGAAATAAGATGAATTCGATTAAAAAAATATTTGTCAGAACAAAAAGTCGGCTACTCAACCCTTATACCACAATATTCATCAGGCGCCTGCAGAATTTGTTTCTAGTTTTCGAGCTCGTTTGATTCTGTTGGTAGTTTTTTTTTTTTTTTTAACACTTGGATGTTCTTTTGTTTTCATTAACATTGATCACAAATATAATTCGCTTTATATTTTGAGATAAAATGCAGAAGCTGTATTTAATAATATTATAAATTCACTTTTTAGACTTTCTACCTTGACGCTTGAGTTCTTAAACGTGATGCCTCATAGCAGCTAATAGCTATTTTCTAAAGATTTCTCTGTAAAACGAGGGAGAAGGCAGCAGTATCCGGTGCCCTTTTTTGTTCTTGTGAGCACTAAAAATGTGGGGACATCTATTATTTTCAATTTATACATTCAGAATTTATCCTACACAACGTGAAACACACGATGTTTGAACTATCAACATGGCGCTGTTGTACCAGACATAACAATTTATTGTAAAAAAACTACAGGTTGATCATTGTTAATCAATTCATTTTTTAATAAAAAAAGGGCTCATTACACGGAGATCGACTTCATCTGGTGTTTATAGGGCTTGGCGGACGGTAGGGTAACAGTCGACACCATTGGTTTAATAATTAACTAAGTTTTTTTTATTTAGTTTGCAAATAATGATTTTATAGGCAGTGTTGCTAGCACAGTTTTCTGGTGCGGTGAATATTAGCACCTTAAGCCATTGAAACAATTTCCGAAAGGCAACCGGCTTTCAGGCATTATTCTGTAGTAAATGACACCTAGAAAAACGCAGGTTGGGGCGATGTCCCACGTATTTTATCATTTCTGCGCAGCCAATTTGATTGCGCCATCATAGCCAAAAAAAGCATCGCAAAAAACGAATTGCAGAGAAAGAAGCGTGAACATGACACGAACAAGATGCCAAAGCACCGCTGCAAGCGCCACCCACAAAAGACGCGCTGAAGTGGGGGGAGCCTCGGCGTTAAGCAGAAAGCCTTAAATGCCCTATAACGCGAAAAGGCGTCGGCGTTGTCCCCGAAAGATGGCCATAAAAATGCGTCAAAAACGCGCCACTCAAGGTCAAAACGTTGGACCGATTTAGGTGATTTAGGTGCAGAAGGTGGAGGTCGCAGCCCGCTGAGTCCCGCCCCGTGCTTGTGATATCATTTATGCGGTTGGTTGTAAATTAGAATCTCGGTACCGTAATATTATTTTAATGGGCTATTTTTGTTTATGTTTGAGAAACAAATAATCAATATAAAGTCATTATTGTTTTCAAATGTATTTTGAGATTGCTTCACCCGCTTCGGTTGGAAACGTTAACAAACAAGGCTACCGGTGTCCGCGGAGTGCTGAACGAGCGAAAGCTCTTTGAGCTCGCCAATTCTTATGAGTGCGAGCGCTAAGATGCGTTTTCGCATCTTCGGCCTTCAGTTTGCTGCAAGGGTAGAAATCTTAACGCACCCTCACGCTTCTCACGTTCTTCAAGTCTTCCTACAATTCACAAATTTATTGGTTATTGATGACGCTTATCAGGTTTCTAATTGAAACCGTATGCTTATTTTCACTCCTTTAAAGGTAATCAGTAAATTTTCTGTAATTCTTTTGTTAGTTAGTGTGCTTTATGCAGTCCCTGACATCCAGCGTGGCAAGCATATCAATAATTATCGCGTGACACTTGTGACCAAATGTTCGCTGCGGTCCATAGCGTTATCCAGAACCTTCATTTCAAGGGACCCTTCAATACATTTTCAATCTAGGGGCCCTAAACGCGTCAAACACACCGAAAGTTCGCGGCGCGCTCCGCGATCTTTCGGCGAAAAAAGCGCGAAGTCATCGTCGTGATTGGCCGATCGGTGCGCTCCGTCAACTTCGGCCCTAACTTGGCGTTTGACGTGTTTAGAGGCCTAGACATGAATCACTTACGTGGATGGTATTTTTCTTAAATTAAGTCTCCTTTCTCCATTTCTTTATTACCGCGCTAACATATTTACTGCGGCCAATGCGATGCCATGGCTGAACATTAAATTTACGCTTGTAGACAATAATCATACTCAGTAACAAGCTCCTGCCTGAAAATATATATCAGCATGTGAAACTTTCACTGTAACACTTCAATCAAACCTGATACTGACTGACAAAATGCAGGTCTTCCAGACAAGGACTAGAACACTAAAATTCGGCAATAAACACGATGTTTTTAAGTTATTTGAGTAAAGTGCGATGTCGAAAAATCATATAACAATAAAAGCTGCTGTTCTCATTCTGTGAGATTTCCAGATAGGACGTAACGATTGCGAAAGATACACTGTTAATTTGTGAATAATCGAGCTTATATGTTCTCATCAACAAACGCACGAGCGTAAAGTATTTGGGGACTGTTAGAATAACCCGAATTAAACAAAAAAGAGGCGTCGTCGGATTTCGAAATGGCATACCTAAATGCTCAGAGCGAGATAGAGCGATATCACTAAGTAATGATAATGCGAGAGTGTTTCCTTTCCAACTATGAACGAAACTTGCCCACGCTGTTAAATTTCAGAGCCTACGAATGCGCAAAAATGCAACAGATCAAAAGTCACTATCAGCAAAGCTGTTTGTTAATAAAATACTAAGCGGAAACGTTCTCAACACAGTACCATTTTACACTGGGGAAGTTTTGCGTGAAGATACCTGCGTTAGAACATGCGTTGTATTAATATACGTTCGAGGAAACCGCATGGAAATAGCCATAAAACAGATTTAAAAAAACAAAAAAGTACGTGTGCTAGGTATTTTAAGCATAATATTTGCCGGGACTTAGTTAGGATGCAAGATGTCTAGCAATGTGGATATGCAAGGAGAAACTGCGCGATGGACAGTTCTGAATTGCTATTCTGTGGTAAACTAAGTAACACATTTTGGCTATTGACGAAACTGATGTAAAACTTGTCGCGGATTAATCTTTGTTATGACGTCACTCGAATTAGATTTAGGAATTTCACGAAAATACTAAATGCGATCATATCGAATTGCGATAAAGGTGGAGTTGCCAGAAATGTAGTGGCATTTTTCGAGCACCAAGTCAAGTCTGATGGGGTCAATTCTTTCTCGCATCTGAAACAAAGTTTTGTCCACCTTCGCTTTTTAAATTAGGAGAAGGTAAACCGCCATCTACAGGGAGTCACAAAAAATGTACAGGTTTTTGTTTGACCGCAAAAATAAACTAGGCATCGCCGAACGCTCATTCTACGCCCAAAGGTAGCTCTAGAGCTAGGTCACAACTAGATGCCGAAGGTTCAGCCCGATCCGATACCTTATTCAAAAGTTATAAGGGATTTTCTGAAAATGTCAATGGGAAAATGGAGCCCATTTTTGCCCGTTTTCGGTTTCTGGTGCCATACAGCCCCATGTATTCGAAAACTCCGTCGGCCGCCATTTTCCCGTTGAACTTTTCAGAAAATCACTCATGACGTTGGAATAAGGTATCGGATTGGGCTGAAACTTTATCATCTGGTTGTGACCTCTAGCGCTATTTTTTGGCGGAGAATGAGCGTTCGGCGATGCCTAGTTTATTCTTGTGGTAAACAAAACCTTGCAAATTTGTTTTGTGACACCCTGTATTTATGTTTTTTTTAAAGGGGCCCTCCAACAGTATTTGAGCGTCTACTTTTTTTTGCGGTTTCTCCACGCTAGTGGTCCCGGAAACCCAGTGGACAACGAAAGAGTTTTAAAATATTAGCGCATCATATTTTAGTTTGACAACTCGGAAACACCTCCTCCGACGGTGGCGCCGCGAGGTGCCGAATGCGCGCGCACAGCGGCGCTCCCTTTCACTATACGTCACATTCACTGGGTTTCGTGATTGGCGAGAGCCGTCCCAGAAATTTTGAAGCGGAATAAAGTACATCACACGTTAACCGTCATTATTTCTCTAAAAAGTCGTTTTTATAGAGCTAATGAAGTTGCAAATTAAAGTTCAAAAAGGGCGAAAACAACGCCTCGTCGCTCGTCGCTCATGCGCGCCTCCCAGCGGCGGAGTACTTCCTACTCGCCGAGGTGGCCCCGGTGGCGGAGTTGCGGGAGACGAGCCTTCCGCGGCTTTCGAAGCGGACTGCGGCGCTTGCGTGGTGTGTCCTCGTACGGCGCGACGCCCAGCTCCGCGCTTCTTTTCAAGAATTCGGCGCTCAAAATCCGATAAGCCCGGTAAATTCATCGATGATGGCAACCCGATTCCAAAGCTACGATGGTTGCAGCGAGGCCTAATGGCCGACCGGGCCGACGCGGCCGACGGGCTATCAACCAAACTCGCGTCCAATTGGCCAACCGCTTTGCTCCAATCGCTAAACTGTTTCATTTTACGTCATGGAAGCGCAATGTTTTGCTTATTTAAAGTTGTTTTCTGCAATATTTAATTTGCTAATAACTCACAAAATATTGCGAATTTCTGTAATATTTTTTTTACCTCGGTGTTCCTGCTTTCATGGAGCTCCGTTTCAGCGCGAACTTCAAACCAGTCAAAAAATTGTTGGTGGGCCCCTTTAATTGAGCTTGCTGTCGATCAATCAACAAAACATATTTTGCTACGTGATTCACATTAAAACTGAAAATAATTCATGGAGCAGTATTGTACACTTCACCAGCTTAAACTAAGATGTTCTGCTTGGTTGACGGCTTAGGTGCTTTTTTTTTTTCGTTTTGTTTTTCAGGCGTGACACCTGAAAATTTTAAGAGATCAAAGGTAAATTATTAGGGTCTGACCTGAGGAATGACCGTAAGTGAGGAACGCAATCTGCACAGCGGCACTGTGCCAATATCGATGCAACCGATACGAATGTTGCCACTCGTAGTTTTAAGTATCCGGAGTCGCGATAGCACTAGGGAGGATTTACCGGCCCCTGTTCTTCCGACAGCTCCGACCTATATGTTGAGAAAGCACATTATGTTGTATTTCGTGTTACTTGTTCATATGACGCTTTTAGTACAAGTACTTTGATGAACAGCTGGTTAGTTTGATATGACATGCTGGGCGCGAAAATTGAAAGATAAATTTTGTATATCCTTCGAAGGACATTGCATATTCATTAACTGTTTCACCGATATATAGATGCTGCTCCATTAGCTAACAGAAAAATTATTTCGGTTTAGGCGCAAATAGTTAGGGCATTTGGAACTTGTTGTAGCCGGTAGTTTTAGGGATTACTAAAATCAAATTATCGTTATTCAGCTTTAGTTGTCGCAATCAGTTCTGCTCAAACACGACTCAAGAAACATGTCTTAGATTACGATTAGAATCTATATTATCTAAAATTGGGCTTAGGTACCAATAATACGTGCAGTTTAATTATATATGAGTGGCTGTACACCAGCAGTAGTCTAAAGAAGGGGCGTTCCCAGCGAAAACAAGTCCTCCATGGAATTTCTCGCTTTACGTTGAATGAAATAATTTTGGCTCTTACCACGGGAAGAGTTTGTGTTCGGACGTAGATATTAGCTTTTATAGCCACTATATATAGTATAGTATAGTCAACTGGTATAGTATATACTATACCAGTTGACTATACTCTACTGTATTGACATCTGGTATAGCCACTAGGCTGGTTAAGGCGAGCGTGTTGTAATTATGAATACTTAAAACAGAAAGCATACAAACACTGAGGAATTTTACATACAATTATAATCTTTCATTTAGCAACTTGCAGCTTAAGAAACACGTTGTGTGGGGCGTCCTCAGCGTCTTAATATTGCGTTGCAGTCAATGCAATGGCGGCATTAGCTGATAAGAACTCCAAAGCACGTATCCAAAAGTCATAAGCGTGAACATGATAAGCAACATCTCAGTTTATTAGAGAGCCAGTTATCATGACTTGCTTTCAAAATTTCCTATAGTGTTCCGGTCACCACGTTTATCCGCAGACTCAAGTTATTATAGCGCATTATGAAGCACTTCGGGTGTATACAAGAATTTCGAGACGCTTTTTTGCAAACTGAATTATATCAAACGCATTGCGTACCCTGCGTTAGTTTATGAGATACACGACAAGAACTAAGCGAAAAAAGTGCGGAAACCACAAGAAAGCAGCACTTAAACGACTTCCTGAATCTTTTAAAGTTCAGAAGCGCTACACGATTTTTATTATATATTACTGGGGCAATTCATCTATAAAAGTACCTTTTGGCAGGGCTCAATTACTAGTGTAATTCCTTTCAAGACGTTGCAAGCGACCCCTGGCCTGTAGGATGCGCAGTAGTTCTTGAATTCCACCCGGCCATTTGTAGTCCATTTATTATCGGGATTTTTTTTTTTCATTTTTTTATTTTTAAGTACTTGCCATCGCATCGTGGTTTTGTGTCATCCTGAAAATAACGTTAACATAATTATAAAAAATAGTGTCATTTGTTGAACGCTTTGATTGATAAAACAAACTCACGTACCTCTTCTGGGTGCTCAGTGTACTGCAGTCCACGCTCAAAGCTAACCAACAACTGCGGTCCGATGAAGAGAACCCAGTTCAGACACAATGGTTTGTGGTATCTGCGGTGAAATGAAAGTGTCCTAAGTTTTTTTTTATAATAACAAGTTACTTTTATACCACAGGTAGCAAATGGTGTATATAACATACAAAATGGACGGCCGCCGTTTATGCTCGATTTTTAATATTTTAACATATCTTAGTTCAGCTAAAAAAATGATAACCATGTTTTTGTGTGTTTTTTTGGCGAAACAATTTTTGCGTGTTTAATATTATGTATATACTTTTGGAATCCAAATTTTGGAAAGCCTGCCTATTTACATTGTTTTATTCTGTTGTAAAAACAGATGGTCGTTTTCAATTTACGAAGTATATCGCTGCGATATATGGTCAAATGAAGTATTGGAAATCTTGGCGTCACCTTTTGAAAAAAGTGGTGGCATTTTGCGCAGACGCTGATCCTACGTCCTACAAACATGGCGAGGTTCCTGGAGAGTACCAGATTTTCGCGGAGTCTCCAGCACGTGACCGAGTCCACGGAATCCATGGGCAGTTTAAGGAGTTACGGGGTTGTAGAGCGCTTTTGTAATCACTTCTGCCACCTGACGGACTACCATCTGGAGGGTTACGCCACTTTCTGTGCCTATTATCGGTTCAGCCGGACTCTTGGAAATCTTTGCGGCTTTGCTGTAGCTCTGGCCTCGATCCTTTTCATGTTATGGAACCCCTCCGGTGGCGACAGCGCATCGTCCAGTGGTCTCGGTCATGCTCTAAGCGCATCTCTGTCGGTGGGTGGTTCCTTAGAGCTTGGTATTTGTGTAGGTCACTATACTTTGAAGCTAAAATGTGTTTGGCTAATCACATTAAGTTTTAAAGACTAAAGTAGCAAACTGTGTTTTTCTATGCAACACTACTTAAGCAGGTGTACCAACACCCCTAATGAAACATAAATAAATCTACAATTTCGGAAAACAAAATACAAATCAGAGAACAATATATCAAGAGGTAAACGAAGTATTCTATGAAAAGAACGATCTGCTGTCCAATTTCAGTTTTCCAATACATCTTAACCTTAACATGGGATTATGACGAAAAGCCAAACCAATTACTATACAGTCCATGCATACATGTTTCTGTGTGAAAGATTCCCACTATATAAATATTCATCTGGTAATTTTTAACTTGACTTAAGTAAATTGAGCTATAAAATATTTCAATTTGCAGACTTTCAAAAAAGTTACCGGTAGCTAAATTATTTCTGCACATAATCACTCTTTAAACGCAAAAATCAGAGTATCAAGTGTTGTGCGGACAATTCATGCAATTCGAGGTCCTGAGGTTTAAGTAAGCTAAATATAAAGGCTCGAAAACATTTTTTTTTTTATTTTAGTTTGCGCATTTGAGTGCTTAACTTCACACTTTGAAACGAAAAGTCCTGGGAGCATGCGAATATTCCTAATAAACTCAAATCGAGTCAATGGACGTTCATGTGAACTCCCTAATCTTCGTACGAAGGGCGACTAGTTCTCGATTATTGCAAATATTTACCAGAATTCATAAAACAATAAGAAAAAAAAAGTATTTACACACTTTAAACTTTCATCTTGCATAAGCAGATTTTACACTACTCTTATGTAAACTGTCGATGATATAATGCTCACAAACCTTGCGCCTATTTGTAAAAATTGCCATCTTTTGCGGACCGAGAGGTCCTCATAAGAAACTGTCCTCACTTAAAAAGATAAGCTGGTGAAATCACCAGCAAAACTGTCAAAACACTCCCACACGAGAAATGGCTGATTTTTTATACAGCTAATGTCACGACACTTTTTTTTTCTTCCTGCCGTTGAACTGGATGGAATACAAAAATTAGACACAAAGCCGTAAACCGTCTTTTTTGTTTTTTATTGTGATTCATCTTATAAGGCTCTGACGAACCTATTTTTAAATGAGTCCCACTGATTGATGTGTTTTGTATACGTGTAAATATCTCCCTCGACTTTCTACACAGTAAAAACGCAGAGGTGTCAGTTGTCACGGAAAGCGTGTTCTTGTATGGGCAGGAAAAGAGCGGAAAACGTTCTTTGGGCAAAGCAAACCCAAAACTTTTAAACCAAATTAGAAGCCTGCAAGTAGCTTCTTCGCCTGCAAGTAGTTCGAGGAGACTAAATTCGATACTCTGGAGTGGTGCAACCTGAGCCAGCACAAGTTTCCGCACCTCATTCTTGTAGCGGATTTCATGCATATCATCCCAGCATCAAGTGCACCAACGAAGAGAGACTTTTCATTTGCGGGTGTTAATTTAAGAGAGGCGAACCAGTCTGAATTTGTCCGTGGTGACGATATTCTGTTTCTTCCACACAGCCAGCGGCATAGACTTTCCATTTTCCCGGGGTTGAGGGGGGGGGGGGGGGTGCAGGCTGAGAAGTTCTCCGGGGGGGGTGGGGGAGGCTCGGCCCCCCTCCCCGGATTTCACAAGTGGTGGTACGACCCCCGTTGCCCCCCCCCCCCCCCCCCCCCCCCGTAATCTACGCCTATGCACACAGCGACCATGACAAGTGAGAAGTCGCGTGTGTGTGTGCTTTTTTCGTTTTCTCGGCAGTTGGCACTAAGTTGTTTTTAAGTATATAGGTTTCCGAGCATGCCGTTGAAGGTTCGTGTTTAAAACTGAAGCCAAAAAGTGATGTTGCCGTTATTGAATACTTCGATACTTGCCCAGTGGTCTACTCGAGTCCTACCACATAGTACACGAGTTTTTTGCTGCGGTGATCGGGCACCTTTCCTTTCCCTCTTTTTATTCTTTGGCCTAAATAAAATTGCACACTGTTATTAGTGTTTCCTTTGTTAATATTTGTGATTATAAAATATACGTGTGCTTAATTTGGGCTTTACAAAGCAAAAAAAGGAAATATAAATTTCCTGTTTTTTTTGTTTTTTTTTTAGCGCATCTTGTGGACAGAGTCTGTGTCACGGACACCCAAGACTATCTCATGACTGCGATCATCTTTGGAGCGATGCGAAGTGTCTCTTGAAAGATGATCGCTTATTTTATAAATTCAATAAAGCAGAATACTATAAAATTACTTTCACTGTATTCTGACACGAAGGGTTCGTTGTACAAAAGTAAGCAGACGGCTTAAAAGCATCTAGATGCTTTTTAAAGTGTTCATTCATGATTGATTTCATGAGGTAAAATGAATGCGAGGATTGAGAGTTTGGATGCGATTTGGATGGGGATAAAAGTCTGTGGATACCGGATCGGATGCGGATGATCTCACTGTTATCCACGCAGGGATCTAGTTGTGATCATGTATGAATTGTTATGACTGATAATGCACCTATATGCTTCGGATGCTTTTGCATTGCCTGATGCGGGCTATAAATAATTTTTGTAGCATTACCGTGCTTGTAACTCCTTTTCGTCACATGCCCGCGTTAGACATTTTAATGAGATCCAACCCATAAGCACTTCATATGTCAATAAAATTTTAAAAAATGAAACGCATCTCGCGGCCGCAACACTCATCAAGAGATACAACACGGGCTCGTCCCGCTTCCTCTCTTTCGGTTAGAGAGGTAGCGTGTTCATGGCTTGCACGGTACGTCACCGCAACATGCGTGTACTCATTTCTGCCTGTGCTTGTCGACAAAAATAAACTCGATGGTTCAAAATGCACGCACCAAAAGGTAGGTGCTCATCAGCGAAGATCCGACAATTACACTGATGTCGCGCCAGTGCGATCTTTTTATAAATTATATTTTCGTGTATCTCGTGGCACCAGCTGTTGGCATTGACTAGTCCCCGCACGCGATAGATGTATCTATTTAAAGCGGCCTCTTTTTCAGGGGGAGAATTCTTAGGCGGGCCCATTTTTCACGCTCTGGCTCTCCTCTACTTTTACATTAACTGTAAAGCGCATTGGTACAATTGACCGACAACAGAAAGAATACAACTCGAGACGAAGGACGACAGACATTTCTTTCTACTATAGCCACTATAGCCACGACATGAATGAGCCTAAAAGCACTCCCTGCAATTCAAAACCATCATGGAAAAAGGAGAGAAAGGGTGTGCGGTGTATTGTGTGCGTGTTCGCCACGTATAGCGAACACGACCTATGGAGCCAAACAACGAACGGCGGAACGGATGTAACCGGAGAAACGGGGAGGCTATGCCAGGAGGGGAGAGCCAGGCGGAGGGCAATGGAGATGCGCAGGCCTCCTCGAGACAACAAACTGGGCGCGGTTGCAGACGAGAAAAAGAGATAAAGAAAAGTGTAAAGATAAAATTGCCGAGAAGGAAATAAGATAAATGTGGAGTAACAGGCATGCGCAGCACAACTTTTTGGATGGGGTGGGGTGCGGTTATAATCCACGCTAATTTCGGAGTCAAGTAGGTTATCTCTTCTTTGGAAAGCACAAGGGAAGGCGCGACACATTATTGTCAACAATGTTTATGGTGAATGACACAATGATTTTCCTGCCAAATCTGATATGATGCACTCCAAAAACTTTTATGTTCTTGAAATAAGGAACGCAGTAAGTGCACGTGTGGGCTTGAACGAATGGGGTGAAAGAAACAAGCTGACCACCATGAAACTTCCAAATGATGCTGTCCGAGTCTGGTTAGCCAACCTTCCTGTCTGCCCAATATACTGTTTCCCGCGCCTTAGAGGAGTGGAATACACTTTTTAATGCGAAGGCATTAATTGTCTCATGGAGCGAGCCGACGTCATGAGCTTTGAAACCATGCTAAACGGCACCTCAATAAAACCACGCGCAAAGCTAGCCAACGGCACCTTTTACACTTCGGTCCCATTGGCTGGCGCGCGTCGACGAGGCTCCCATTGGCCGCTGCGCATCAGTATGTGTGCTGTCATCCTGACTGAGTTATTACACTGTTGTGTAATCAGTAATCACCGCGTTCGCTCGCCTCTTATCGGTTGTACGGCGCGTGGCCATATATACGGCGCATAGAATAAACCAAGGGGTTCGTTCTGCTGGGAACTACGTTGTTGTCTGTTCCTTCCTCGCTCCGCACGGCACACGACAGTTTGAACGATCGCTCACCCGATGGCGCTGCGTGTCCGCGAGGCAGCGGCTCCACCTTTCCATGCCCAAGGTCAGCGGGTTTTAAGCCGCAGATTAAAGAAGGGAGCGAAGAGCGGCGTGCGTGCTTTCGCATTCACAACTCATAAGAAGTGCTTAGGTGTACCTCGAGCCTTTTCTTCCTCACACGAAAGGAACTTGTCAGTATGCTTAACATTGCACCCTTGCGGTTTTTACTGATTGTTGACTCGTTGACAAAGCTGCTTACGTCGCTTTCTACAAAAAGAAACCACGTTTGTGCTGAAGAGGGATACGAGAGCCCTAAACCCGTGCATTGAATTCTGCGTGTACGGGACCACGGCAAATCGTTCTGGCCTTTTGTCCTTGATTGCAACACAAACCCGATTAACCTTAAGAATGAACCTCTCCGAGGTGTTCCCCAAGAGGTCTGCTGGATACCCAGCCTTGGCAAGCCTAAGATGCTGAAAATAGAAACTTGTTTCAGAAAAGTGTGTGCATGACTTTGAAAAAGATGACAGCGATCGTAGACTGCGATCGTAAATGCCGCAGTCTTGAAAACTCTCAAAGGGGCAGTACAATGATTTTAGTGTTAAAATAATTGGCAGTTTGCATTTTTTATATTGTTAATGCAAGCCCAAGTGACCAGAAACGCGTCACCTTTCCCCGAAAAACTGCTCTTCTGCTGCGTTATCGCAAAGCAAAAAAAAAAACGAATTATTTGCCGATCTGCAGCCGCCTGTCGGGGTCACGGGAACTAAAATGACACCGTCTCTGGGGGATACGCGGAAGTCAACAAAACCTGTCCCTATCCGCTGCTACACTCGCCGTCAGCGCAGTGGCGAACCGTCCTTTGTGTCGATAGCTCGCCGCGACCTTCGACGAGGCTAATCCTTTCAAAGTCGACAATCGCGGAGGAAGCGGCTAGAGAGAACCCAAGGGGAAACTACGTGAACCCCCAGAGTACGTCACTCGAAAGGCGACGTGGAGAGTTGAGAGGCACTTTGACCTTCGATTTGTTTCTTTTTTTTTTTTTTAGCTAAGAACTAGCGCTCGCAAGAAGATACGGTTTTCTGCTTTTCGTTCCATAGGTGACGCAGATTAATTTCTGCAGTTAATTGGCCAAAGTCTGAACATTGTTGCACAGCCCCTTTAAGCGGTCAGGTTGCAGTTGCACTCGGCATTGTCACAGTTTGCGTGAGAAATGATTAACCGAAAAAGAAAAAATTACAGAAATTAAGAGGAGAGGCAGACGCTTACGACCACTCGCTACTCCGTCGTTAGCTCAAATGAGCGCCGCCATCGTTAAAGTGTCATTCGATCAAACGTCATTCGATCAAGTGAGTGCCTCCCGTTCGGGGTCCCTCGTTCTGAGTTTGTTTGTATTCTTTCTGTTGTCAGACTCTACCTTTCCTCTCCCCATTCTTCCAACACACACACATGCACACATACATACATACATACATACATACATACATACATACACACATACACAGATATATATATATATATATATATATATATATATATATATATATATATATATATATATATATACAGGGTGCTTTTTTTTAAGCTTAACAGATTTGTTTAAAAAAAGCCGTGAAAGTTACACTTATGCCGCTTATGGAGGTGAGTTATACGGCCAGGGGGACATATTATAGGGGGCTAATCGTAACGATCAGTCGGCTAATTACTTAAAATTTGTTAATTAACTTTTTAATTAATGAAAATAGACTAATGGTTCCAATTAGAAATTTGCTCAGCGTCGTCGAAAACTCCTAAATCAGTCATTTTCAGAAAGACTTTGAGCTCGTGAGAAGCGTAGTAGTGAACTGAAGTTACCACTCGTGGAGCAGGTACAAAGCTAGAGGTTGCGATAAGGCACCCGCGCGATTTTTCCGTCTCTTATCTATCCCCAGCCTTGTACCTGCTCCACGAGTGGTAACTTTAGTGCAATACAACGCTTCTCACGCGCTCAAAGTCTTTCTGAAAATGACTAATTTAGGGGTTTTCGATGACGCTGAGCAAGTTTCTAATTGGAACCATGTGTCTATTTTCATTAATTAAAAAGTTAATTAACGAATTTTAATTAATTTGCCGACTGATCATTACGATTAGCCCTCTATAATAGTCCCCCTGGCCATATATAACTCACCTCCACAAGCGGCATAAGTGTAACTTTCACGGCTTTTTTTAAACAAGTCTGTTAAGCTTAAAAAAACACCCTGTATACAGGGTGTTATTTTTTATTCGAAACAGATTTGTTTAAAAAAAGCCGTGAAAGTTACACTCATGCCGCTTGTGGAGGTGAGTTATACGGCCAGGGGGACATATTATAGTGGGCTAATCGTAATGATCAGTCGGCTAATTAATTAAAATTCGTTAATTAACTTTTTAATTAATAAAAATAGACATATGGTTCCAATTAGAAACGTGCTCAGCGTCATCGAAAACCCCTAAATCAGTCATTTTCAGAAAGACTTTGAGCGCGTTAGAAGCGTAGTAGTGCACTAAAGTTACCATACTTGGAGCAGGTACAAAGCTAGAGGCTGCGATAGGCGCCCGCGCGATTTTTCCGTCTCTTATCTAGTCCCAGCCTTGTACCTGCTCCACGAGTGGTAACTTTGGTGCCCTACTACGCTTCTCACGCGCTCAAAGTCTTTCTGAGTATGACTGATTTAGGGGTTTTCGATGACGCTGAGCAAGTTTCTAATTGAAACCATATGTCTATTTTTATTAATTAAAAAGTTAATTAACGAATTTTAATTAATTAGCCGACTGATCATTACGATTAGCCCACTATAATATGTCCCCCTGGCCGTATAACTCACCTCCACAAGCGGCATAAGTGTAACTTTCACGGCTTTTTTTAAACAAATCTGTTTCGAATAAAAAATAACACCCTGTATATAAGTCAAAGATGCGTACAGTCGGAGTTACTAATTCGAAGTTTATTACAACGTTTCGAGCGGGGACCGCTCTTCATCAGGTAACGAGTGTACAGCCTGTGAATGTTTATATACCCCTAGGAAGAAGTGAGAGGGGGTAAAGTCGAATAGGAAATGGAAACAACGTTGTCAAACTCGAGCCTCGAACCTACCGGCCCCCCCCCCCCCCCCCCCCAACGGCATCTCTTGAGCCGCGGTGCGCGTGGCACTGTCGCTCCCCATTCCCACCGGGCCGAGGCCTCCACGGCATATGCCCACCCCGGGGTCGAGACGCACGAGAGATTTCTGATCGGGCGCTTTATTCCTATTCCTACGGGTTGCGAAGATCCGCTGCAAAATCGCAGTCGGGCCTGCACAGTCAGGACCGCGTTGGGGGTCCTAGACGCGAGGAGAGGCGACCTCGAAACGAGCCTTTTGCTCCGAACGAGAGGAGGAATCCCCCGAGACCTGCCGGACGGAACCCTTTGGTTCCCGAAATTCGATGCTATCGCTGTGACCGCATTGGTCACTTGGCTCGAAACTGCACGAATCCACAGGCATCGGGAAACGGGCCAAGCTGCCGCTAACGAGGCCGGCGGCTCGACGGAAGGCTGGAGCACCTGGTTCTGCTCTAGCGCCGTCGGCGTACCGGACCGATGGTTTGTCCGGTGCGCCCGCCCCGTTCCTGGCCTTGACGATCGCTGGCCGAACGTTTAAGGCTCTCCTGGACTCCAGAGCCAGTGCTTCGTTGTTCGGTGAGGATGTGTTGGCGCACCTCCGGACCCATTCTGTCCGATTGAGAGAGTGCAACACGGCATTTCAGCTCGCAGCGGGGGGCACTGCTCTTTCGAGCGGCTCCATGCGGCTGGTTGTACGCTGGGACAACCGGGTGAGGCGACACCGTTTTGTGCACCCCTCCGGTCTTTCTGTGCCGGTAACTTTGGGTCCAGACTTCTTGGCTCAGACTGGCATAGTCATTGATCCCGGCAACGCTGGCCACCGGGAAGGCGCTTTCGGCTCTGTCGAGCCGTTTGCCGAACCCCCCGCCGCCGTTCCGGCCTCTTTCCCGTTGAGCAGCCGCAACAAACGTGGTCACGCGGGAGACGCTGTTTCCCGGAAACCGGTTGTGGACCCTGCGGTCGCGCGCCCCCCTCTTTTGGGAGCGAGCGCTGCCGCGGCGTCCCGAGTCGCCACCCACCCACTAATTGCTGGTTCTTGCGGTTTGGGGAGGCGTGACAAGGCTCGTCTTTCGTCGTTGTTCTACTCTTAAGGCCCGTTCACACACATGCGTCCGTAGCGACCGGAACGACTGGAACAACCGAAACGACCGTTGCAACCGTCAGTTGCCATAGCGACGGAGGGACGCCCGCACATGTTGTTCACGACGCAAGGAGTTGGAGAGAGCCCAAAGGCTCGTTCACACACGTCGGTTGCATGCGACTGCGTCCGTTGCAACCGGAACGACCGGAACGACCGCTCTGCGCCGCGCGTACACACACCTGCAACCAGTGCAACAAGCGCAGCGGGTCGTCTGCACGGCGACTGCTTCTACGGCGCCGTCAGCTGTTTCAGCGGTCCCTCTAAAAAGGGGACGCACTGCCACTCAATGCCGTAACAGAATATAGACAGACAGTTTTCTATAGCCTAAAGCTTTATTATTATTATTATTATTTCATGAGAGGCTTGCAGGGTACAGTGGATTAAAAAAAAAGAAAAGAAAAAGATGCAGTACGCCGTCTTCGACGATCAAGACTCTAATACACGACTTTGCTAATAGTACAAATCTCGCCACACGCCTTTTCTACGATTATAATAGACGATGTAATCTTAGCAGCGATATAGCAACGTAAAAATATGATTTTGTGGTCAGATAGACGTTGCAAGCGTTCAGGATTGCTAACACTAATCACTTTTCTCCGGTGATGAAAACGCGTGAAAATTCGCATTCTTTATACGGTACGCGCCAGAAATACCTTGAACTTGAGCACACGCATGAAATACGCCAAATAAGAAATCCGGGCGATGTTCGAGGACACAAATGCTTAGAAAGCACCACTGTAGTCGAAGTAAACAAACACGACGTCACGGGCGTTTCTGCTGTCTTGAGAGTGCCGCCATGACATCGCCGCACGAGTAGGTGGATCTTCCCTTCTGGTACGTGCTGGGTTATCATAGCGACACACGACGAAAATTCACAGTCAAGGGTAGCGCTTTTACGCGGAACGATGAGCTTTCACCACGCCGTCCACGTCGGCGATCACCACCGACGCCATGTTTCCAGCTAGAAGGAGCCGGCCCGTGACCGGCATGCAACGCGCTCGACCAGTTCTCCTCGACCTGTGATTGGTCTGTCGTTGCGGTTGTTTCCAACGCAGCGGGTAAAGTTGGGCTCGCTCCAACTCCTTGCGTCGTGAACAACACGTGCGGGCGTCCCTCCGTCGCTATATGGCAACTGACGGTTGGAGACCCTTGCAACTGTCGTTTCGGTTGTTCCAGTCGTTCCGGTCGCTACGGACGCATGTGTGTGAACGGGCCAGCGATGGCGGGCCACTTTGCGATTCTGGAGACCGCCCGTCCCATTGGAGGGGTTTGCCAGAAGCCGCCATGTCGCCGACCACGAAGCACGCAGGGTTATCGCCGTCAACGTCTTCGCCGTCTTCGCCGTCTTCGCCGTCGCCGCCGGGCACTCGGGCCGGGGGTCAGCGTCGCCGAGATCGCCGTGTCGGGCAAGAATGGAGCGGTCGCCGCCGTCGTCGGTGTCCCGGGCTGTAGGTCGACGTGGGCGCCATCGCCGGGATCGTCGTGGCGGCCCCGGACAAAATCGGATCCCGGGGAGCGGACGCTGCTCGCCTGCCCCATTTACAGCAACTCCGGTCGGGTCCTCTGTGACCATCTGGACCTCCCAGAAGTGCACTGAGCTCCCTCCATTCTACGGGTCCAGAAATCCCTGGGGGGACCAGAGACGACGGAGCCGGGGCAGGCACTCGACCGCGTCCGCTGGCCTTTCCGTGGCCGCACGCTAACCGAGATGGACGCCCGGGCACACGGCGCCTGCCTCCCATCTCGGCCAGGGGACATCTTTTGCCGCGTCTGTGGCGGACTGCGGCTCCACGGCGACGGGCACGACCGGTCCCTGTTCCACCGGAGCCGGGCCAACGGCGGGGATGACGACATCATCGGGCCACGGCACGTGGACGACCCGGCGGAACACCTGGACGCCATCCGCTGCTTTGGCGCTCGGCTGGCTCGGGACCCTGTGTTTGCTGCCGCCGCCCTGGCAGCGGCCGGGCTGCGAGGGGTGGCTGCTTCGGCCCCGGTGACAGTGCCACCGGGACCGCCAACGCCGCCCATCGAAAAGCAGGCCGGGCCCAGCGGACTCCAGAACTTGATCGACGTGAACATTGACCTCGACCTGCTGTGGCCTGGAGACCGCTGGGCAGGGACGACGACTTCGAGCCCCTTTGGGCTCGGGTGAGCCTGCTGTACCTTTTTTTTTTTATTTATGAGGGCCGGTGGGCCTCCCTCTTACATCAGGTAGGCCCACCTTAAAGGGGCACTGACACACCAAAATCATATTTTTTTTAATTATCCGAAACGATCGAAAACGATGCCGGGACATTACCCTCAAAATTTGAAACTTTAAAATTCAGTATTTGTGAATTAAAAAAAACAATTTCCAAATGCCGAATTTGAAGTTCCCGCGAGATCCGCGCCAGTGCAGTGAGTCAAATTTTGCGGTCTCCAGCGACTCGACTTTCTTTCGGACCTCCGCCGTTGCCACGGCAACCCCAAGCGAGGAGGAAGTGAGGGATACAAGGGCGCCGGCGGGAAAAAACCGGTTTTTCTCCGACTCGCCAAGCTCGCCAACGAGCGCCGCCAAGTTTTCCGAGGGAGGGTACAAATCTAGGAAGCAACATCACACGGAACTCTGATTTCTGGTATTTCAAAAAGAGGGGCCGTAGTGCGTTCGCAATTGCGTTAAAAAACATGTTTTACGATTGCCGTTATGAAATGTTATAGAAATGTCACCTACAAAGCTTCTAAATTTCCTGATTTTTGACGTCACCGATCAAAAGAAGCAAGGAGGTGGCGGCGGGCGATTTTAACGCCAAAACTAAAAAGGCGCGCGCGCGCGCGAAAAATTTTTTTTTCGCGATGCGTTTTTTTTTTTTTTGCATGTCTATGACTATAAGTTGCATCGTTTTAGACAATAAAAAAAAAATACGACCTTTGGGTTGTCAGTGCCCCTTTAAGGAAGGGGGAATGTGGGGACCGTTGGTTCCCTTCCCCGATGGCCGGTATAACAGCCGTGGTTCGGAACGCTCGGCCTGGCTGCCGTGAGTTCCAACCTGTTCGTGAAGCGTAGGAGAGCCGCCAGGCTTGGGAGGCTCTCCTCCTCACTCTCTCCCGGGGGGACCTTTTTTCGTCCCCCCGCTCATCCGGAAACCTAGTTGTTTTGGGTGAGGACGCCCGCGGGGGGAGGAGGTCGACGCGCGTTCCCGATTTCGGGAACGTGGGGGACTCCTCCCGCTGATGCGATAGAGATCAAAGGAGTCGCGAAGGTCTTCCTTTGCCCGCTCTGGACTGCGCTCTCGGGACGGTGTCGACAGGATGAGCCTTTCATTTGATCTTGTCGGCGCGGGGTTTTGGGACAGTGTGTCTTTTGGTGTTCCAATAAACACCGTTGGACCCAGTCCTATTCTGGTACGTGCTCCTCCTTTTTAGAGAAGCGATCAGTTCTGCGGCTGACGTTCGGACCCGCCCGTAGCGGTGTTCTCGAAAGAAAGCTGCGGGGTGTGGGAGTAGGCTTGGTGTCTCCCGATTAGAGACCGCCGCTGAACCCTTCGGTTACCGGCACCCGTGACCATCCCACAATATATACAGGGTGATGAAGAGCGGACCTCGCACGGAACGTCGTCCAATAAACATATCGGCTTTTCTGCTCTCTCTCTCTCTCTCTCTCTCTCTCTCTCTCTCTCTCTCTCTCTCTCTCTCTCTCTCTTTATATAATATATATATATATTTCTGGCTTTCTCTCTTCCTCTCATTCGATAGGCCCGCCGAGGTTCAGGGCGGCTTTTAATAAAGCGCATATGTTATTATTTTTTTTATAATTACTCGTTTAT
>JABSTQ010000318.1:0-23192 GCA_013358835.2 Ixodes persulcatus
CAGCATTTTAGGGGTGAGGAAGCAAACAGCAACGAGGGCAAGAAAAAAAAAATTGAAAGCCGCTCTTACTGAGAATGTATTACGAGAACTAGAAAGCCGCAGGGTTTAATTAAAACGCTTCTAAAGGTGAATTAGCGAATAAATTAGGTGCTAGTGCCTTAAGAATTGAAAAAAAAAGAATTTAAATATAATTATTAAGTGTAAAAATGTACACCAGGAGGACTTAAGCCAGAACTACACAGTCTGTAAGTTTGAAATTTGACACCTTAAACCACTCGGCCACCCCCCAATTTTATTTCCAGGTCGTTTATCGAGGTATATGAATTTCGTTTGCAGCTGTTGGCTGCAAGAGAGATTGACTTATTTTCATTTACTTTACTATTCCCAATAATATGACGAGTGACCAAGAATAGGACCTCATTTGTTGGCCGAGGCACTGTGCTTGCATCAAGGCAAGCTAGCCTGTCTTTCTGGGCTCTGCTGCCTCGTTGACTCTGAGGCGAGAGCGCTGGTCTACGGATCCCCATCTGGCGGGCTCGAATCCCGGCCGAGGTGTACCCATTTTACGAAGGCTTATTGCGTAGGAGGCGCCGTGTAACCGAGCTTTCGGTTGCACGTCAAAAGATCCCCAGGTGGTCCAAATTAATCCTCATTCCTCCGCTGGGGCGTGCCAAATGCCCGTCGTTGGTTTGGCTCATAAAACCCCCAAATTTGACATTTTTTTGCTGGGCTCATATTTTGTTTCATCACCCGTCTAGGATTCTGTTGTCGCTCATCAAAAGAAAAAAAAAACTGTGACTGTGTGTGACTTGTTCTGGTTTGCAGGTATTCTTGGGAGTAAACTCCGCTAAATGAGGCAAAATATATATTATACTTTTTTAGCAAATATGCATTGCTATAGCAATATGAGCTACTCTATTTGACTAAGGTGAAACAGAACGAGCCTCTTCACCTATGTCTGTTTTCATCTCTCATAGACACTATTTCCTGCTTTTTGTGGTTTGTATCAGACTTTTGTGTCTCTGTCCAGCCAAAGCTTCTGTGTTAGACTAAGACTGGGTTCATTTAGGGGATGTGCAGGTATTGATCTCAGCAAATGGCTGCCAGTCAAAAACACGAGTTTGTTCTAGGCCACCAAGAGCAAGTATTTTCAAGGTGAGGTATATCCCGCCTATATCAGTTTTGTGTTCCATTCCTCTTGGATGCCATTTCCTATGTGTAGTGGTCTTGCATTAGTATTTCGTTGTCTATCTTCTGCAAAAACACCCAAGTTTGACTAAGACCGGGTTCTTTCTTATACATGCAGGTCTTGGAGGCAAGCACCAGCCAATCAAGGCCAGAAGTTTGCTCTTTGCCGCTCATGGCAAGTGTTTTCAAGGTGAGTGATCGATGCCTATCTGAGTTGTCTTTATAGTGGTCTTGTGTCAGGCTTTTGTGTCTCTGTCCGGCCAAAGCATCAGTATTAGAATAAGACTGGGTTCTTTCGTATATCTGCAGCTATTCTTGGCAGCAGGTGGCTGCCAATCAGGAACACGAGTTTGTTCTCGGCCACCAAGAGCAAGTACTTTCAAGGTGAGCTATTGCCCGCCTATATGGTTTTCAGCCTTGGTCAAGGAGCGCTAAATCAAAGCCCGGGGGTTGGCCATTGCAAATGTGTTGACTCAGAAGTGCATAGGAAGGAAGCTTTACAAAAGTATCCACCTGCCTCAACAAGTGAAACCGAAACAAAAAAAACATAGGTTCCATTTAAAAAAAAACAAAAAAAAATATTGTCAGCCCGAGTGAACTCGGGTGCAGCACTGGGCAAACAAGCCACGGTACGAGTATGCTCGGTTCAGGCTTTTGTAAGGGTGGTCGATGACTCGGTGTCTTCTAAAAAAAATATATTTTTTTCTAAAAGTGTGGTGGTCGAATATTCAGGGATGGGCATTGAGTCGTGATGTTAAGGTAAAAATTTCATGCACATCCCCGGATTCATGTGCCTTGTCCCTCAAGCGAGGGGGACAAGGCTTTCAAAACTTTGCGTTCGCAAAAGGGGTGCCTCAGTATTGACGTCTCATTTTACATCATGCCTCTCAATTTAAAACGCATTATAATTGATATGCCTGTGATCCGTTTAGGTGTACTTCCTCTCAGCAAGTACATGGATTAGGTCTCAAAAGGTCCAATCTGATGTTGACCGCACCTCGGGTCTCCACCGACGATTCATTAGGACGAGACCCAACCGGGACACAAGGGAGGAGCGGCTTAAGCAAGGGAGGCTACATATACGTCAGCTTCTTGCTGACAAGAAGTGAAAATATATAGATGGTGGGTGTTTCATTTGCTATGCCTTTTGGCATGCACATTTTGTTCGTTATGTTTCAAGATTTCTGCAGAGTTCAATTTCAACTATTGTCAAATGCCGAGCATGCGGACCAGATCGCATAAGTGCCTACCCCCTGTTCTCGGAACGATCCGCAAATGAGCAAAGGGCATACCAGACACCCATCCACCTGCTTTCAGTCATGCTCAAAATATTAAAAGAACACATCAATTGCCCAAGTGACGTGGCGTCCTTGCCACAATAGTGACGGTCGGGAGCTGACCGATCCGTGCCTGGCACAACTCATGGCATGACCTTTGAGAACCAGGGAATCGAGTCTAGAGATGTAGCACAAAAATTGGAGGCAAGCGGCGAAGGTGAGCAGAGTTAACGAAAAAAAAGGATCAAGGTGGTTCCGTGGCATGTCCCGTGCATGCAATTTTGAGTGTGCTGAAGGCGGCTACAGAAAAAAATTATTACTTGCAGGTAACTAATTGCAAATCTCTCTTGCAATTTCCACGGCCCACAAGCCAGCAGGCGCCAGTTCGTTCGCGTTCAAAAGTGAGGATTCCAGATTTTCTAGTTTTCTCTGAAGCAGCAATACTGAAGCCAGACAAGTGGCACGGCATATTTAATTGACGGAGCTCGGAACAACTGGCGACGCTTTCACTGAAGCTTGTTTTGCTGCAATACACACGCGTATTGCAGCAAAACAAGTTTCAGTGAAAGCTGAAGCTTTGCTGGAGGCGACAAAACGCGTGCCCAGTTTTGTCACAAGAGGAATATTATGTCACACACTTGTAATTTTGAATTTATCCGGCTTAGTGTACTGTAGGTGACTGGTCAAAGAAATTGGTACTTGGACGCAATTAATCGCAAATCCTTCTGGCAGTTTTCATGGCCTAAGAGCAAGCAGGTGCCAGTTTGTTGTTCCTCAAAGGTGAGAATTCCAGATTTCCAAAGCTGGAATACTGAAGCCAGACGACCGGTACAGCATTTTTAAATGACGGAGCTCAGAGCGACTGGAGCCTTTTGCATTTAAGCTTATATCTCTGTAATACACGTGGGCGACATTGAAAAGTTCCCAGTTACATCGCAAAAGGATATCTATGTCCCGCGCATGTAATTTTGAATCTTTCCGACTTAGTGTAGTTTACGTGACTACTCAAGGTAACTGCTAGTTGGACGCAACTAATCGCAAATCTCTCTTCCAGTTTCAACGGCCTACAAGCAAGCAAGCACCAGTTCGTTATTCCTCAAAGGTGAGCATTCCGGATACTCTAGTTTGGTGCAAAGCAGGAATAGTTAAGCCAGACGAGCAGATACGTATATTTAATTGACAGAGCTCAGAATGACCTGTGGCAGTGGCATTGAAACTTATTTTTCCGCAATCAACACAGACATATTTTTGAATCTATCCGGCTTAGTGAAGGATTGCTTCTTGTCGCGAACTAATCACAAATGTTTATCTTGCAGTTTCTATGTGGCAGAAGCTAGCAGGTGCTGTTTTCATTAAAAGGTGAGGATTTCACATTCTGTTTTCAACATCAAGTTTTTGAATGAGGGTCCTAAACAACTAAGTTTTTTGCAGTATATGCCAGATCCTCCAGTTCAGGAATATGTTAAATATATTTGGTGTGGATAAGCCCAGTGTTTTCCTTCTTTATTCATAATTTGACAACAGCAACATTTTTTTTTTTATTTCATCACTCAGAAATGCACACAAGGAGAGACTGCGTTGCAAAGAAATGTCGTGCTCAACATGATATTCCAACACGTATCTAGTTTTATTGGTAGCCGATAGAACAGTGGTCTCAAACTCATTTGAGTGTGGGGGCCAGGTAGCCGACATCCTAAAGGCCGAGGGCCAACGTAAAGCTGGGAAGGGGGGGGGGGGTGGTGGTTGATATTTAAAACTGAAGAGACCTCGTGCCCTATGCTTTTTGTAAACTCACAGTTTCGCCAGTGACACCTTTAAATTTGATTTTTTTATATATGGCTACTTTGGGTCCTGACCTGATGTGATAACAAAAATTAAAATGATACCGACATGCCAACGTGCTGGCATTTTTAATAAAACAAGAGAACAAATACATCATCGTTCTCGTTTTTCAATTCACTCAGGAATCGACCAAGCTCATCTTGACTTTAAAGAAACAATTAGTTAATTTGTCAGTTCTTGCATTTCTGGCGATTTTCATTACAACACTCTAAACAAATTCTTTATTTAATTGTCTTACCCGAGCTCGTAGCTTTATCTTTGACAGTTGCTCAACCTGGTCGAGAGTGCGCGCAGCCGAGATGCATCCTTCAACGAAGAGCTAACGCTTGCAGTTTAGTAACGGAATTGTCGTACTTTTCAAAAAGCTGGGAAGCAAAAAGTAAAGCGAAACAAAGGGCAAATGAACACAGGTAAGCGTAAAGTATGTGAACACATTAAAAGAGTGGAGCTACTTTACGAGCGAAAGTGACTCGACGAGATGAGATCACTGTGGCTCATGCTATTTCTAGCGCTCGAGACATGGGAACCGGGGCTAGCAGCAGGTTGGGCTTGCGGGCCACGTCCCAGGGAGTCGCGGGCCGCATGCGGCCCGCGGGCCGCGTGTTTGAGACTCCTGCGATAGAATATATTGGATTCCAATATCCATAATACGCTAAGTACACTGGAATAGTCAACCCTTATTGGATCCCCATCCGCCACATGGTGATCCAATAAGGGTTTATACGGTATGGGGTTCCAATATGTTTAGCGTATTATGAATATTGGAATCCCATAACAAACCCTTTTTGTAATACAATACAATAAATGTAATGTGTTTCAATACACTATCCATATTGTATTCTAATACAATAAGAATATATTGTTTACCAATATTCATAATGCGCTGTTCATATTGTGAGAGCCGAGGGTGAAAGACGAGGCAGAAGGCACGTGCAAGTGACAGACGGTCGGCGGAGAAGACACGAGCTGGCGCGAGACAGTGCGTGCTACGCGAGGCTAAAGCTAGGCAGAAAAATCGGAGCCGGGCTGCCTGGCCTGGCCCATGGCGAACCCCGGAGCTGTCCACCAGCAAGGTCTGGAGCAAGACCGGTGGAAACGGCGAGCCCTGGCCATCTGGTCTAGGCTACGACGATCCCGGGGTGGTTCCGCAGCAAGACTCGGCCAGTAATGGCCCAGGACAGCCAGCCTACGCAGCGCTGGCATGGGAAAGGCGATCCACAGGCCAAGACACGGACTCCGACTGTGAGCTCTGATCGACAACCGACAACAAGGGTCGGCGTGCCTGGACTGCCGGTTCTCGACGACGGGCAACCGAGAGGTACAGTAAACCCATTCGCTGTCTTTTCGTTGTGCTATGTCACTCCCTGAGTGACGAGCGGAGCGGAGCGCATACCGATCGGGCGGCGATTATTAGTAGAGGGACCTCCATAAAGAGCCCCACATTAAAAAGGCGCTTAACGTGGGGCCCCTCTACTAATATTCGCCGCCCGATCGGTATACGCTCCGCCCGTCACCCAGACAGTGACATAACACAACGAGAAGACAGCGAACGGGTTTACTGTACCTCTCGGTTGCCGTCGTCGAGAGCCGATAGTCCGGGCTCGCCGACCCTTGTTGTCGCCCGTCGATCAGAGCTCACAGTCGAAGTCCGTGTCCAGGCCTGCGGTTCGCCTTTTCCACGCCAGTGCTGCAAAGGCTGACTGTCCCGGGCCCTCAATTCCCGATTCTCGCTGCTGAACCACCCCGAGTTTGTCGTGGCCTAGACGAGATGGCCAGGGCTAGCCGTTTACACCGGTCTTGATCCAGACCTGGCTGGTGAACCGCTACGGGATTCGTCACGTGCCGGGCCAGGCAGCCCGGCCCTGATTTTTCTGCCTAGCTTTATCCTCACGTAGCACGGCCCGGGACACTCAGCCTACGCAGCACTGGCGTGGGAAAGGCGATCCGCAGGCCTAAAAACGGACTTAGACTGTGAGCTCTGATCGACGGGCAACAATAAGGGTCGGCGAGCCCGGACTACCGGCTCTCGACGACGGGCAACCGAAAGGTACAGTAAACCCGTTCGCTGTCTTCTCGTTGTTTTATGTCACTCCCTGGGTGACGGGCGGAGCGCATACCGATCGGGCGGCGATTATTAGTAGAGGGACCCCCCAAAAGAACCATTAAAATGGCGCCCAACGTGGGGCCCGTCCTGTAAGCCTCTGCTTCTAGTCGTCCCCTGGGAGTCCCATGGATTCGTTGAGCGGGTTGTTCACTAACGCTAACGATGCCCGTTGAGACAAGGTATGTTGAAATTTTGACGACTTGTCTCACATCAGAGCTCAGCAGGCGTCTCTTTAAAGTCGAGTACTTAAAGGGCTCAAAGGACGAGGTTGTGGACGCGCTTTCTCGGGTACCCCATTATGATGGTTGGCAGGAGACGAGGAGCGCGGTTAAGATGTAAGAAAGTCGTCTTCGAAGGCAGAGGAGAGCCATGGCATGTTCGCTGGAGGCAGGATAGCGACTGCCAGGAGGGAAAACAGCCAGGAATCATTGCATATTTAGAATTTAGGCTTGAAGTGATGCGGTAGGCAAGCAAGCGCTTGTCGAGGTCCGGGGTTCAGATGGGGTTTTGCCACCGGGTGTCGGAAAGATTGCGGGAATGGCAGTTGACACCGGGAACACTGGCGAACGAGATTGTCAGCGGGTGTCGGGTAAACTTGCGGATATTGCGGTTGACACCGGGAACGCTGGCAGGCGAGTTAATGAGCGCTATTATTTGTAACTGCTGGGCCGAGACGGCTAGTTGCTTCGCGTCACTCCAACAATCGACGAAAGGTAGAGGGACGACTCTTCCTTGAGGGGGGTCGTTCCAAGAAAGCTACGAAATGTGTTAATAGATTCTTTCTTGACTTCACTCTGGCCGGTCGTGGCAGTGACAGCAAGACTTGTAATAAGTTATGTCGCGTAACGACCTGGCCGGGGATGAGGCGGTAGATATTTAGGTGGCTTGTCTCTGTCAAGCTTTCCTTGAGGCGTGAACGGTTATAGCGGGCTTGCTCGCTGCGTTGCCGCCCCCTCCAAGGACCGAGCAGTCCCTAGAGCTCGCATACACGTGGACGAAACGGGACGCTGACGCTTACATCGAGTAGCCCTATTGGAAAACCCCAATATGAACAGCGTATTATGGATATTGGTAAACAATATCTTTTTATTGTATTACAATACAATATGGATAGTGTATTGGAACACATTACATTTATTGTATTGTATTACAATAAGGGTCTATTATGGGATTCCAATATCCATAATACGCTGAAAGCATTGGAATCCTATACCCCTATTGGAAAACCCCAATATGAACAGCGTATTATGGATATTGGTAAACAATACCCTTTTATTGTATTACAATACGATATGGATAGTGTATTGGAAAACATTACACTCATTGTCTTGTGTTACAATAAGGGTTTGTTATAGGATTCCAATATCCATAATACGCTAAAAATATTGGAATCCCATACCTTATAAACACTTATTGGATCCCCGTGTCGTATGGGGATCCAATAAGGGTTTATGAGTCCAGTGTACTTAGCGTATTATGGATATTAGAATCAAATATATTCTATCGGCTACCAATAAAACTATATACAAGTTGGAATATCACGTTCAGCACAACATTTCTTTGCAACGCAGTCTCTCCTTGTGTGTATTTCTGAGTGATAAAATAAAAAAATGCTGCTGTTGTCAAAATATGAATAAAGAAGCAAAACATTGGGCTTATCCATACCAAATATATTTAACATATTCCTGAACTGGAGGATCTGGCATTTACTGCAAAAGAAAGTTAACTGTTTTAAGACCCTCATTCAAAAACTTGATGTTTGAAAACAGAATGTGAAATACTCACCTTTTAATGAAAACAGCACCTGCTAGCTGCAGCCACATAGAAACTGCAAGATAAAAATTTGTGATTAGTTAGCGACAAGAAGCAATCCTTCACTAAGCCGGATAGATTAAAATTATGTCTGTGTTGATTGCAGAAAAATAAGCTTCAATGCCACTGCTACGGGTCATTCTGAGCTCGGTCAATTAAATATACGTATCCGCTCGTCTGGCTTCACTATTCCTGCTTCGCACCCAACTAGAGTATCTGGAATGCTCACCTTTGAGGAAAAACGAACTGGTGCTTGCTTGCTTGTAGGCCGTGGAAACTGGAAGAGAGATTTGCGATTACTTGCGTCCAAGTAGCAGTTACTTTGAGTAGTCACGTAAAGTACACTAAGTCGAAAAGATTCAAAATTACATGCGCGGGACATAGATATCCTCTTGCGACGTAACTGGGAACACGTCAATGTCGCCCGCGTGTATTACAGAGAAATAAGCTTGAATGCAGGAGCCCCCAGTCGTTCTGAGCTCCGTCAATTAAAAATGCTGTAGTGGTCGTATGGCTTCAGTATTCCTGCTTTGGGAATCTGGAATTCTCACCTTTGAGGAACAACAAACTGGCACCTGCTGGCTCTTAGGCCGTGGAAACTGCCAGAAGGATTTGCGATTACATCCAAGTACCAATTTCTTTGACCAGCCACCTACAGCACACTAAGCCGGATAAATTCAAAATTACATGTGCGTGACATAATATGCCTCTTGTGACAAAACTGGGCACACGTTTTGTTGCCACCAGCAAAGCTTCAGCTTTCACTGAAGCTTGTTTTGGTGCAATACATGCGTGTACTGCAGCAAAACAAGCTTCAGTGAAAGCGTCCCCAGTTGTTTTGAGCTCCGTCAATTAAATATGCCATACCGCTTGTCTGGCTTTAGTATTGCTGCTTCAGAGCAAACTAGAAAATCTGGAATCCTCACCTTTGAACAAGAATGAACTGGCGCCTGCTGGCTTGTGGGCCGTGGAAACTGCAAGAGAGATTTGAGATTAGTTACACACAAGTAACATTTTTCTTGAGTAGCTGCCTACAGCACACTCAAAATTTCATGCACGGGATATAGATGCCTCATGCCACGGGACCTCCTTTATCCTTGTTTTCTGTTAACTCTGCTCATCTTCGCCGCTTGCCTCCAATTTTTGTGCTACATCTCTAATCTCGATTCCCTGGTTCCCAAAGGCCATGCCATTACTTGTGCCAGGCACGGATCTGTCAGCTTCGCGACCGTCACTATTGTGGCATGAATGCCACGGCACCTGGGCACTTAATGTGTTCTTTTATTACTTTGAGCATGGCTGAAAACAGGTGGATGGGGTGTCTGGTGTGCCCTTTGCTTATTTGCGGATCGTTCCGAAAACAGAGGGTAGGCACTTCTGCGATCTGGGTGCATGCTCGGTATTTTACAATAGTTGAAACTGAACTCTGCAGAAATCTTGAAACATAACAAAAAGAATGTACATGCCAAAAGGCATAGCAAATGAAACACCCACCATATATCTATTTTCATTACTTGTCAGCAAGAAGCTAATGTATATGTAGCCTCCCTTGCTTAAGCCGCTCCTCCCTAGTGTCCCGGTTGGGTCTCGTTCTGAAGAATCGTCGGTGGAGACCCGAGGTGCGCTCAACATCAGATTACTTTTTTTGAGTCAGAACCATATACTTGCTGAGTGGTAGTATACCCAAACTAATCTCAGGCATATTATTTATAGTGCATTTTAAATTGAGAGGCCTGATGTAAAATGAGACGTCAATACTGACGCGCCCCTTTTGCGAACATAAAATTTTTAAGGCCTTGTACCCCTCGCTAGATGGACAAGGCACATGAATCCGGGGAGAGGACGAAATTTTTACCTTAACATCACGACTCAATGCCCATCCCCAGATATTTGACCACCACACTTCTAGAAAAAAATAATTTTTTTTAGAAGACACCGAGTCATCGACCACCCTTACAAAAGCCTGAACCGAGCATACTCATACCGTGGCTTGTTTGCTCCGTGCTGCCCCCGAGTTAACTTGGGCTGACAATTTTTTTTTTTAAATGGAACCCACGTTTTTAGTTTCGGTTTCACTTGTTGAGGCAGGTGGATACTTTTGTAAAGCTTCCCTCCTATGCGCTTTCGAGTCAACATATTTGCGATGGCCAACCACCGGGCTTTGATTTTGCACTCCTTGACGAATGCTAAAACTCACATAGGCGGGCAATAGCTTACCTTGAAAATACTTGCTCCTTGGTGGCCGAGAACAAATTCGTGTTCCTGATTGGCAGCCATCCAATGCCGAGAATACCTGCAGATATCCGAAAGAACCCAGTCTTAGTCTAATACAGATGCTTTGGCCGGACAGAGACACAAAGGCCTGAGACAAGACCATTATAAAGACGGGAAATAGAGTGTCTGTGAGGAATGAAACACACAACTCAGATAGGCATCAATCACTCACCTTGAAAACACTTGCCATGAGCGGCAAAGAGCAAACTTCTGGCCTTGATTGGCTTGCCTCCAAGACCTGCATGTATAAAAAAGAACCCGGGCTTAGTCAAACTTGGGTGTTTTTGCAGAAGAGAGACAACGAAATACTAATGGAAGACCACTACACATAGGAAATGGAATCCAAGGGGAATGGAACACAAAATTCATATAGGCGGGCAATAGCTAACCTTGAAAATACTTGCTCTTAGTGGCCGAGAACAAACTCGTGTTCCTGATTGGCAGCCATCTGCTGCCGAGAATACCTGCAGATATCCGAAAGAACCCAGTCTTAGTCTAATACAGATGCTTTGACCGGACAGAGACACAAAAGCCTGACCCAAGACCACTATAAAGACAGGAAATAGAGTGTCTGTGAGGAATGAAACACACAACTCAGATAGGCATCAATCACTCACCTTGAAAACACTTGCCATGAGCGGCAAAGAGCAAACTTCTGGCCTTGATTGGCTTGCCTCCAAGACCTGCATGTATAAAAAAGAACCCGGGCTTAGTCAAACTTGGGTGTTTTTGCAGAAGAGAGACAACGAAATACTAATGGAAGACCACTACACATAGGAAATGGAATCCAAGGGGAATGGAACACAAAATTCATATAGGCGGGCAATAGCTAACCTTGAAAATACTTGCTCTTAGTGGCCGAGAACAAACTCGTGTTCCTGATTGGCAGCCATCTGCTGCCGAGAATAGCTGCAGATATCCGAAAGAACCCAGTCTTAGTCTAATACAGATGCTTTGACCGGACAGAGACACAAAAGCCTGACCCAAGACCACTATAAAGACAGGAAATAGAGTGTCTGTGAGGAATGAAACACACAACTCAGATAGGCATCAATCACTCACCTTGAAAACACTTGCCATGAGCGGCAAAGAGCAAACTTCTGGCCTTGATTGGCTTGCCTCCAAGACCTGCATGTATAAAAAAGAACCCGGGCTTAGTCAAACTTGGGTGTTTTTGCAGAAGAGAGACAACGAAATACTAATGGAAGACCACTACACATAGGAAATGGAATCCAAGGGGAATGGAACACAAAATTCATATAGGCGGGCAATAGCTAACCTTGAAAATACTTGCTCTTAGTGGCCGAGAACAAACTCGTGTTCCTGATTGGCAGCCATCTGCTGCCGAGAATAGCTGCAGATATCCGAAAGAACCCAGTCTTAGTCTAATACAGATGCTTTGACCGGACAGAGACACAAAAGCCTGACCCAAGACCACTATAAAGACAGGAAATAGAGTGTCTGTGAGGAATGAAACACACAACTCAGATAGGCATCAATCACTCACCTTGAAAACACTTGCCATGAGCGGCAAAGAGCAAACTTCTGGCCTTGATTGGCTTGCCTCCAAGACCTGCATGTATAAAAAAGAACCCGGGCTTAGTCAAACTTGGGTGTTTTTGCAGAAGAGAGACAACGAAATACTAATGGAAGACCACTACACATAGGAAATGGAATCCAAGGGGAATGGAACACAAAATTCATATAGGCGGGCAATAGCTAACCTTGAAAATACTTGCTCTTAGTGGCCGAGAACAAACTCGTGTTCCTGATTGGCAGCCATCTGCTGCCGAGAATAGCTGCAGATATCCGAAAGAACCCAGTCTTAGTCTAATACAGATGCTTTGACCGGACAGAGACACAAAAGCCTGACCCAAGACCACTATAAAGACAGGAAATAGAGTGTCTGTGAGGAATGAAACACACAACTCAGATAGGCATCAATCACTCACCTTGAAAACACTTGCCATGAGCGGCAAAGAACAAACTTCTGGCCTTGATTGGCTTGCCTCCAAGACCTGCATGTATAAAAAAGAACCCGGGCTTAGTCAAACTTGGGCGTTTTTGCAGAAGAGAGACAACGAAATACTAATGGAAGACCACTACACATAGGAAATGGAATCCAAGGGGAATGGAACACAAAATTCATATAGGCGGGCAATAGCTAACCTTGAAAATACTTGCTCTTAGTGGCCGAGAACAAACTCGTGTTCCTGATTGGCAGCCAATTGCTGCCGAGAATTGCTGCAGATATGCGAAAGAACCCAGTCTTAGTCTAACACAGATGCTTTGGCCGGACAGAGACACAAAAGTCTGATACAAACCACAAAAAGCAGGAAATGGTGTCTGCGAGAGATGAAAACAGACCCAGGTGGAGAGGCTCATTCTGTTTCACCCTAGTCAAATAATGTAGCTCATTTTGCTAAAACAATCAGGGGCGGACTTAGAGGGGGGGTCCGGATGTCCTGACCCCCCTCTTGATTTCTGCATGTGTAAAATTTAGGGTGTGAAACGAGGGAGAGGGGGCTCCTAAACATATGGTACGCTGACCAACACGTGACCCCCCCCCCCCCAGAAAATTCCTGCATCCTCCCCTGAAAACAATGCATATTTGCTAAAAAAAAGTATAATATCTATTTTGCGTTATTCAGCAGAGTTGACTGCCAAGGGTACCTGCACACCAGAACAAGTCACACTTAGTCACAGTTTTTTTTTTCTTTTCTTTTGATGAGCGACAACAGAATCCTAAACGGGTGATGAAACAAAATATGAGCCCAGCAAGGCAGGCTAGGCCGACAAATGAGGTTCTATTCTCGGTCACTTGTAATATTTGGTGGGAATAGTAAAGTAAATGAAAATAAGGCAATCTCTCTTGCAGCCGACAGCTGCAAACGAAATTCATATACCTCGATAAACGACCTGGAAATAAAATTGGGTGGTGGCTGAGTGGTTTAAGGTGTCAAATTTCAAACTCACAGGCTGTGTAGTTCTGGTTTAAGTCCTCCTGGTGTAGATTTTTACACCTATTATTATATTTAAATTTTTTTTCTTTCGATTTTTGAGGCCCTAGCACATAATTTATACGCTAATTCACCTTTAGAAGCATTTTAATTATACTCCGCGGCTTCCTATACTCTGTTTCACCTTATGATGTACCGCAGAAAAGGCCACGAGCACGAGCTCCTTGCTCTGGGTCAGATCTCGGCGGCACAAGCTCTCGTGCATTAAGGGCAGCTACCAACGCTATGAGCTAACGCTTCTAGCCTCCGCTGCGGTACAACATCAGGTGAAACAGAGTATAGTGCTCGTAATAAATTCTCAGTAAGAGCGGCTTTCAATTTTTTCTTCTTTTGCTCTCGCTGCTGCTTGTTTCCTCACCCTTAAAATGCTGACAACTCGACACAAAAGTAATAAAAAATGTGTTTCAAATGTGATGAAGATCAGCATTTCCAAGTTGTACCCCTGCTTCATGCCCCGACCATGCCACCATACCATACCTGAGTGCAGTGACGAATGGTCCCAAGTGCTGCGACTCGACCCTATATGGCCTTACGGTGTGGTCCGACTCATGCAGCACTTGTGCTTCGTGATGAGCCAGTGAGCGAGGTGCGACCTGCTAGACCTGCGCAAGCCACAGCTTTACAGCCTGCAAAGGGTGGGAAGATGCCCCTCCCTTTGCAGAGCTAGCAATAGCTCACCAAGAAGCTATTACAAGCACTAGGGAGCCACAGAGTGTGAATAAAAGCACTTCTGAATGTGAATTAGTGTGTAAATTATGCATCTATACGTTAAAACTCTAAGAAATAAGTATATATATATATATATAGATACTTGTACTAAAAAAAAACAAAAAATAAAAAAAGATGTCTCCACATGGGCTTGAACCTAGAGCTCCACTGCCCTTGATTTCAGTTCCCTAAGGCCTGCGTCAGATGGGGCAACTTTTCCAGCAATTTTGAGGTTGCTGGCGGGTTGTTCCCTAGGTTTTCCCAGATCAGCACGAATGACTGAGATCAGGTTTGACTCGAAACGGACGAGCAACTTGAACAACTAGAAGTGTGAAGCGGCAGCAGCCAATCAGGGACGCAATATTTTCACGTGACACCCCCGTGGTGGTGATGACAGCTAAAGACTTGGCTCTGGTTTGAAATAGATCGTTTTTGGAAATAAACTGTTTCAAAAAGATGAGTTAGTATTCTCAGCACAATTTAAAGATATAAAAACATGTTTTTTTTCGATATAACTGTGCATCTAAATAGTGCAAGAAAAATAAAATTTCATGATGATGATGGCAAGTCGTAGCAATTCAGTTCCTGCGTGTGAACGCGGGTGGCCCGTGTTGCTGGTGTTGCGACATCAAGTTGCAGGGTGAAATTGCCCCGTCTGAAGCGGGCCAAGAAGGCCCGCTTCAGACGGGGCAATTTTACCAAGCAACGAGGCCCCCTTCAGACGGGGCAATTTCACCCAGCAACTTGACGTCGCAACACCAGCAACACGGGCCGCCCGCGTTCACACGCAGAAACCGAATTGCTACGACTTGCCATCATCATAATGAAATTTTATTTTTCTTGCACTATTTAGATGCACAGTTATATAAAAAAAACATGTTTTTATATCTTTAAATTGTGCTGAGAATACTAACTCATCGTTTTGAAACAGTTTATTTCCAAAAACGATCCATTTCAAACCAGAACTAAGTTTTCAGTTGTCATCATCACCACCACAGGGGTGTCGTGTGAAAATATCACATTCCTGATTGGCTGCTGCCGTTTCAAACGTCTCCGAGTTGAGGGAGTTGCTCGTCCGCTTCGAGCCGGACCCGATCTCAGCAGTTCGTGTCGATCTAGGAAAAGCTAGGGAACAACCCGCCAGCAACCCCGAAATTGCTGGAGAAGTTGCCCCGTTTGAAGCGGGCCTAAGACACCCCATTGTCTGGTACCGAAACCATTTAGGAAAGTTTGGGTGTTTAAACGTCGTACTAACCTTTTTACAAAAACAAACAAACAACAACAGAAAAACACATTTCAGAGGGAAAAGTTTGTGTCTTTTTTATAAAATTTATCATTCCAATACTTCACTAAAAAACAAACTAATGTTAAATCCTGTTTTCATCTCGCCACGCGTAGATCATCAATGCAAAGTCGGAATTCCTCATTGCGTTACCTCAGCCTATTATAACTCTTTTATTCCAAGGACATATTCAGAGTGGAATCGCCTTCCCGCGCAATTCGTAAACATACCGTCTTTTGACTTGTTTAAAAGTGCGTTGACTACTTATCTATGCTAATATATTTTTGTTTGTTTGCCTTGTTCTATAAATTTCTTAAATTTTTTACACATTTTTTTTTTTACATTTTTATTTCTTGGCTTTTAGTGTTTGTATTTTCTTTGTGTTCCAAATTTGTCTTGTACCACTCTCCTCTGTAATGCCCCAGGGCCTTGAGGGTACTTGATATCATTAAAACGATTTTACAACGAAGAAAAAAAATTTTTTAGAGCTATATTTACGGCGCTATACGAATTTGTAGTTGGCGCCGACGGGCGCCGCGGAAAAGTGGCCCTTATTTATCACGTGACGGGGCCCTATTTGTCACGTGGTGCTCGCGCTCTTTCGGAAGCTTCCTATGGCCTCTAAAAGTAACTTATTCATCTTTGTTTGAAGTATAACAAAAAACTAAGATTAATAGTAACTTTTAGAGCCCAAAGGAAACTCGTGAAAAAGCGCGAGCAGACGTGATCGACCTGTGCGCCGGTCAGATGACGGCGGCGGCGCCCCGAACCAGACAAACTTATGCGGCGGCGGCGACGGCGGCGTGGAGAAACGCGTTGAAGCGGCGTTCGCACAACGCTCGGGCGTGCGGCGGCGGCGTCGCTTTACGGCTCCGGCGACGCAGGGGCGGCGGCGCGCGGGCCTACCACGTGACCAGCGGCGGCCCCGGCGGGCGCCAACTACAAATTCGTATAGCGCCGTAAGAATGTACCATTATGTTCAGTGAAGTTCGGTGACAAGAGTCGGGACTTGAGCAGGAATGCCGTTATCCTTGGTGTGACCCCATGAGACTGTCTTGCTCCCTTTGCTGGGGTTTATGTAACTGAAGTACCTGTACGCAAAGTAGACGAAAAACATGTGAATAACACTCATTATTCACAAGAAAATTTGTCAACATCCAAAATGACCCCTGGAGAAAATTATGCGAGGAATTTTTCGGCCACGCTGGCCGAGTCACCTCTCGTGGCCAATGCTTCTTTGCAACTTTAATTATAGTGAGCAGTTATAGGGCATATTACCAACAAAGTGGAATTTGGTTTTGTACGAAACTACCACACACAAAACAGCACTCTAATACAGTATGTTGAGGTACCTCTGAACAAAATCCAGGGTTTCATGGTGCGTCCTTCAGATACCTAATGTTGAACATGAAATATGTGCACCAAGGAGTGAGCAAACACTGACTTCCAATGAGTCTCAAGCACCAGCGACATGTCGACTAGGAGTGCAATATGTAGAAAAGGTCGTCTAGAAGTGTGCAGCCAAGATGAAAAAGCAAGATATAACGATATCAGAATAAGATCACACAAGAAAGGCTCGTTGTAGTCATCTACAATCTAGGCACAGTGATGAGTCGACCGACGTACAGCCGCGATTCACTTTGCGTTGATTGAGGTGAAACATGGTCAATGAAAAGATAAAAAACGTTTTTTTTTTTTTTTTTTTACACAATTTGCTTTGCGCAGTTGGGCGGCGTCACAAAAATCTGACTCACTCGCTAGCGTTTCTCAACTTCGTTCGGCGCCAGTCGGCACCACAAATCGGTGGTCGGCACTCGTGGACTAAACGGGAGGAAAAAAGTACGAGCTCAGAGCCGAGCGTCGATCGTGACTTTCCTAAAGAGAAGCTCCGGTAACACTTCGGCGACTCGTCAGCTTCAAACAACGCCTCTTCGAACGAGCCCGCGAATCCACTGCGTCAAACGGTCGCGGCAGAAAGCACGCCGGAAGGCACGCCGGAAGGAAGGGGGCTGGAGGCTGAGTATCCGAAAGAGACGCGGCGCTGGTTTTCTATTTCGCACATGAGATAACAAGATAGCAAATCTATTATAGCCGAGTGAACACTGAATGACGTTACATTGGAGTACACGCAGTTGAAACGACGCCTGCAACAGAGCATAGCGGCACAGCTAGAGGCTTTCAACAGGGGACACGCGTTCAGAAAAGCTGCGATTTCAAAACTTCATGTCTCCTTTCTGTCCTTCGGTGTTTAGTTTGATCCGTGTACACCAAAGCACTCAATGCTGCAAGTAATAAAGTCGTGCATACGTACCTTTCGAAGCGATTGAAAGTGTGGCGGTTTCGCTCCGCTGCGCAGTTGAAGCGGCCGTGGCAGTTGCATGCTCTGATGCTCGGTGGCTCGGCTTGGCGGCTCTCTCGGCGGCTTGGCGGCTCTCTCTGGCTCTCTCGCCGGCTTGGCGGCTTGGCCAGGCTTGGCCTCGGCTACAGCGCAGGCTCGCGCCCTTCAAACGGAGGAACTGCATATCCGGAACGCGAACTGGCGCGCGCGCGGGTTGACGATGGAATCGTGGAAACTCATCTAAAAAGACGAGACTGTGACGTATCGTTTGATGATGGCAATGCACGTATTTTTCACGTCCTTTTTTTATGCAGTGTGTGAATTTCGCGAAACAGGCGACGAAGAGTGGTGGGTGAAATGTGCTCGCATGTTCTCGTGGATTTTGTGTACGACGTAGGATTACCAGAAAGGTGGGTAAATATCGATAAATGCGCCTAAGAACTACATGCACGCGTCCTGTCAGACCTATTCACCCTCATTATTTTATCGTCCGAACTGACATTGTCGCGTGTCGCGTTCGATTTGGGCGATTTGGGTCCCAACACCGATAGTTTCTTGTATTGCGATGTTGTGTTGCAACATCAAATTGTATCGCGGTACGTTGGGTTTATCGTTCGGCGATCAACTTTTGTTGCATTACAACAACTACAATAAACATTTGTTGGAAAACGATCACTCCAATAAGCACATCGTTATTGGGCTTTCTCATTGAAAGGTAAGTCGCGGGTGTTCCAGCTAGTTATTCTGAATGGTTTGGTGGTTGTCTAACATTTCAAGTGCGCGAGGCTGTGTGTACTGTGTGTCGTACCAACAGCTGTACATACTTGCACTGTCGATCAATGTTAATGTGTTCGCAACGCAGAACGTTTGTGTTCCGTGTGTATCCCCACCCAATATCTTTCTCTCGCGTATTGCCGTATGGTAACTCGTGCTGTTTTACGTTTTCGTTCACGCGATGTCGTATATATAGGCATACCGATATCAACATGATGCTTCACGAACGCTCAACATTGTGTGACGTTTCCTCTTGATCCGCGGTATATGCCGACGTAATTCATGTTGGTAACTTGGAATTCGTTCTGAGATATATGCACGCGATGTCATATTGTATTCTCCTTTGGGCCCGTGGTCGACAACCGATATTTATATATCGTGTGGCCGTACAGTATGTCCGTGTCCGTCACCAATATGCAGGCGATGTCGTATTCTTTTCCAATAACCGCGCATTAATATCGTGTTGTATACCAATAACCGCAAATTGTGCTCCAATATCCTGTTGTATAGCAATAACCACACATTATATTGGGATATTGTGCTCCGATAAGAATTCCCATCGTGCGTATTGGGTTAATCGGATAACAATAAGTTTTCATTGGTTTCCATCAACTTCATTGGAATACAATATTTCCAATAAGCCGAGTTCATATTGGCCTTTTTCAATAGGGAGCGCATGGTATATATAGCCTTTGCGGAATGCGGGTATAGTATATTGCCATCCCGCCACAGGTTTTGGATCCCTTCGCTTGCGCGAAAGGTGGACTAGTTTTACACCAATGTTACCAGTTCTGAAGGAAACTCACGCTTTGAGCAACGCAGTCAATGGTTTTGCCGCATCGCTTGCTCCGAGATGGGAAGGGCCCTATGAAGTAAAGACCTCGAATGTCGCGGCTTACTTAAGCTCACTTGGTGTGTTATAAATGAGGAGTCGGGTCCAGTTCACATCGCGGACTTGAAGGGGTATTACCGTCGCGATGGGGAAGACTTATAACATGAGGTTGCGGTAGGACACAAGAAATCTCCTGTTCTTGGCGACCCAGGACCGAGCTCTGGAATGCCAACTTGCTGGGTTAGCCGCATGGTACACAAACCCGTCGGCAAGCAATTTGGCGGTGGAGGCTATGGCCACTGCCACATCCGCGGCAGAGTACTTGTTCGTTGTGTGTTGTTTTAACGCTTTGTTCTGCGCATAATAGCTTCTTGAAAAGACGGACATAGATGGCGTAACCCAGGAAGCCCACCGGGAGGGAAGACGGGCCCATTCGTTTTCCTAAGTGCTTAGGGTGGCTGACAGTTGTTCGGCCTGACGAACGGTTCAGGCGCGCAGTTCTAAGCCCGCTGCGACCTCTAAGCGGAACAGGGCAGGTCCGTCCGCGTCCTGCGATCCAGCTTAGAACAAGCCCCCTGCTGTATCGCGGTGAGTGGGACAGCGAGCGACGGACAGGTCGGCATTGTCTGCCGGCTTCACCAGCCACCACCACCTACGCCGCTTTCGGACGCTGCAACGTGGCCACTCCGGCAACAGCAACAGAGGCCGCCCATGAAGCCCAGCGGCTCCCATGAAGTCCCCTGAAGTCCGGGATTTGAGGAGGGGAGAGTGTGGGAGCCGAGGATGAAAGACGTGGCAGAAGGCACGTGACAGGCGGTCGGCCGAGAAGGCACGAGCTGGCGCGAGACAGTGCGTGCTACGCGAGGCTAAAACTAGGCAGCAATATCAGGGCCGGGCTGCCTGGCCTGGCCCATGACGAGCCCCGGAGCGGTCCACCAGCGTGGTCTGGAGCAATAACGGTGGAAACGGCGAGCCCTGGCCATCTGGTCTAGGCCACGACGATCCCGGGGTGGTTCCGCAGCGAGACTCGGAAATTGATGGCCCGGGACAGTCAGCCTACGCAGCACTGGCGTGGGAAAGGCGATCCGCAGGCCTGGACACGGACTTCGACTGTGAGCTCTGACCGACGGGGATAATAAGGGTCGGTGGGCCCGGACTACCGGCTCTCGACGACGGGCAACAGAGAGGTACAGTAAACCCGTTCGCTGTCTTCTCGTTGTGTTACGTCACTCCCTGGGTGACGGGCGGAGCGCATACCGATCGGGCGGCGATTATTAGTAGAGGGACCTCCCAAAAGAACACCAGAATATTGGGGTTTTTCATTAGGGAAGGCTTTAGCCATTATTTAGAACACTAAATAAGCAAATACAACATACAAATACAACACAGGCAGCAACGCTGCATACAAGTAGTGATGCACTTCTGTTGTCAACTCTGCATTCCGCTTACGAATGAAATGTGGAATTTCCCTACGGGCTTCCTTCCAAGTGAGTGGCATCAAAATTGCTAAAGGCCATCCCATAAACAAAGTCTGTGTTAAAAACAATCCTAGCAGCAATAAGTTGCTATTATATTTATCACTATGTAAAGCGCCTTACCATAAACGGCCTTGGCAGTCTTCCATGAAGCCTGGACTTCAGCAGAGGATACTGTCATCCTGTGTCGTCTCAGCACATTCATATCAGGATGGTGAAATTAAATGCCAACTTCGGTTTGCAAGGGCTGCAATAGGTATAAAGATGAAAACACAGAGTAGAATATAGAATAAAAAATATCATGATCCACCTTGTAAAAAGTGCACAAGAAGACAAGGACAAAAGGACAGGAACACGTAGGACACAGACAGGTGCACACTAGACAC
Organism: Ixodes persulcatus; assembly: GCA_013358835.2. Lineage (NCBI taxonomy): Eukaryota > Metazoa > Arthropoda > Arachnida > Ixodida > Ixodidae > Ixodes > Ixodes persulcatus. The sequence continues at coordinate 21,313 of JABSTQ010000318.1, forward strand.
TCAATCTATTGAGTTGCTAGTTGAACACAAAAGAAAAGAAGAGAGGATCAGAGAAATCAGAAAGGCTGTGCTTTTAGAACTGAGCTTCAGGAACCGTGGTGCGAGGCAAAGATGCGAGGTAGATTGTTTTACAAACACTAGAACTAACAACAGCCTTTCCATGTAGTAAAGCTGTAAGTTCATTTTAATTGAACATAAAAAAATAGTACACAGAAAAACAAGGAATAACGGGGAGGAATGCATACACTACATACAAGAGCAGACTCCCAAGTCAAATAAATTAGAGAAGAAAAAAATAAATAATGCGGACATACGAACATAAATAATGTTCGAACTTTAGCAAAAGTTCGAACAGGTCCAAGTGGAACGTGCTAATTCACCCATATGCAAAAGAAAAAATTGCGGACACTTTGGTTGCCCATTCTATGAATAATAAAGGCCTAGAATAATCCTCTTGTATGTTTTTTTTATAGTACATGCTAATTATTCAGGTTTTTTTCTAAGGACGACATACACGAGCAGTGTAAACAGTGCATCGATAGCTGACAGTCTATCGTGAATATTTTAGAGAGATTGAGCTGTTTTGATGCATTAGCAATCCATCGGTTACCTTAACTGACGAAGAAATTATGATTTTAAAATCTGCTCTTGCTAATGGGTGAATCAGCGCGTTCCACTTGCGCCTCTGCTCGAGCTCGTTTCGCAATCTTTATTTCCTTTTCCTCTGTTTTTGCGAGTTGAAAGTCTGCGTTTGCCTGTGGTCTATGTGTTTCGCTCCTTGTTTCCTTAACTTTTTGTGAACTATGTTTCAAGGTGTTCAATTAGTGCCAGCTCACCACCTTACTACAATCATGCAACAACCAAAAACATTACAGCCCACACCATTCGCTAAAGGCAGTACCAAAGAACAAAAAAACAGCGATTGGGTGAGGTATGAAAACTATATACTTACACTGAACAAAATATACCTCCCATAAACTGGCGAGACACTACCTTAATTAAGGACATGCTTGTAAATTACCCCAGAAGCCCTGAAGCGGCGTCAAAAATTATTTCGCGGGCACACATTTGTGCGATCGGGAGCCGTATTCTATGAATAAATCACCATGGGGTGAATTTACCGCGGCACCCATTTTTGGTAATTCTTCTCTGATTACGAATCGCGAAAATGAAGTCGTTTGCAGACGACTGGGCGGCGGAAGCTACGGGCCTGCTCGATCAATCAATCGCTGCCTTTTGCCTGGCCCAGCTCTCCGGACGCAAATACGCACGCAGAATCTCTCCGTAGTGTCAAACCTAGAGCTTCGGCAATGGAGGGGAACCGCGCTCTTCCAGACATTCTAGTTTACCAGTAAACAATACGGTGGACGGAGGCAATCAACCCCCCCCCCTTCCTTTTCCGCCTTTGCCTGCCTGCCCGCCCACCCGCCTGCCCGCCCGTTCCCATATGCCAAAAATTTCCCCTGCTACTGATAGAGTCCGCAGCGTAAGCGCTCATATCTAACCGATAATTAGCGCGAGGATGAAGTGCTCTGCATCGAATAAAAAAAAAGAAAAGCAGCCTTGCATAACACCATTCGCGCACAATTAGTAATATTGGTAAAAGCGAGTGATCTAGAGACAATAACAAGCATTTTGAACGAAGGAAAGAATAATATAGCCTTAACGAACAAAGAGAGGAACTTACTTTGGAATGACCGTGCCACGACCTTCGCTGTTGAGGAGATTCGACGTAGTTCCACAGCCCACAGTCGCTTCCCTCTTTTTCGGACACATTTGAAACTAAGGTGAACTCCACGCATCACGACTAATCGGTAAATTTACCTCAAAACAGAGATATGAAACACACACGGGCAACACGACCGGTGAAATGCGCAAAA
>JABSTQ010000319.1:0-24989 GCA_013358835.2 Ixodes persulcatus
GGCAAGCACCCATTATGAAGGGTGTTTGGCTGAACACCCTAAGGGTGTGAGCTCTGGGACAAACTGGTGTACACCCTTAAGGGTGTAAAAAGTTTTAGTGTGTACGTTGGATAAGATCTGGAGGCGGCAGAGCTGATGAGCCCCCACGTGAATCAGCTGAGGCTCTTCGATGTAGCGGATGCTGAGGAGGGCATAGTCTCCGTCATGGCAGCCTACTGGCTATCTGGAATTGAGTACAAGAAGGTCTACAACACAGCATGTCTTCTCGAAAGACTCGGCCTCAAGATGGCCTACTCGCCACTCCGAGCAGTGGCAATTAAGCTACTGAACAAAATAGCATAAACCAGAACCTTGATAGAAAAATAAAAAGTGGACCAGGCATGTTTCAATTCATTTACAGACATTTTTCCATGAAATATTGCGACTTTTTACTAGTGTTTCTGCCAGTGGTACACAAAGAGGGTGTACCACTGCAGTCATAACACCCTAATAAAAAGGTGTGCGGTATCACACTTTTATTTAAGGGTGTTTGGAATAACACCTTCCTTTAGGGGTGTTAGGAATAATGCCCTTTTGTAGGGCGTTTTGCTACACCAACATGGGTGTTAGTTATAGGACAAGCCATATACACATTCAAAGGTGTTACAATGTTTGGTGTGTAGAGGGGTGTGCGACAACTTCCTGATTTAACCAAACAGAATCATGGCCAAAGCAGATTCGTAGTGTAATCCGGGGCCATAAAGGCGTAAATACCGCACTCTATGAATGTTTTTATTACACGATGGCTCCCCGTTTGACACCCGATGAGTGAAGAGCTATTGCTTTAATAGGGTGTACCATGTCTCGCAGAGCAATATAACAGCACATAGGGTGCCATATGGCTACAGTTAGCGGAGTTCTGCAAGCTTATTACCGAGAGGGCCGCATAGCTGATCTTCCGCGTGGTGGGCAAGAAAGAGCGACATCGACGGAAAAGGACAAGTTGATTGTCGCAGCGTGCGCCGTAGAACCTTTCTTGAGCGCACGAGATAAGGGACGAACCTGGTCTGAAAAATGTCAGTGTCTCAACCATTCGGAAAATGCTCCACAAAGCAGATATCCACAGCAGGATCGCAGCACAAAATACTTCCCTAAACGACAGGCGCCGCAAACAGCGCATGGAGTTTGCGTCTGTCGTCGAGTCATGGTGCCCGCGGAGGTGGCGCAGTGTGATGTTCACAGATGAGGAGTCATTCCGCACGCGCTGGGACCAGCAGTAGGGGGTGTGGCGCCCATACGCATTTCGGCAAGTTTTTGTAATTGCTCCAAAATTGCGTAGCAATTTGCCATACACTTTTGAAATATGGGTTCCTGATTTCAGGACAATATTTTTTAATAGATATATGGATTGTTGCAATGTTCTTTACTCGGGTATTAGGAGGGTTAATATGAATGAATGAATGAATTTGGGGTTTTCTGGCGCAGCAGCAACGTAGGCCATAGTGCGCCAAACACAGGGTGAGTAAATATCACACGACTAAAGGTTTATTATTGCAATGGATCAAAATATCAAAATAACTTTATAAGATTGTAATTTAAAGTCGATGTAAAATATTAATGTTTTCTAAAAAGTTAAAAACTTGTCTGTACGAAGTAACAGGCTCGTCTCCAAGCAAAAGTGCCAAGTGGAAAGGTATTTGTTTTCTGAAAAAGATAGGAAAGTAGGAGCGGCGTTCATTATTAAATTGTGGGCATACTAAAAGGATGTGAAGTACACTTAAGGTTTCTGAGCAGTAGTCGCACATTGGTGGGTCGTCGTTTCTTAAAAGGTAGCCGTGAGTCAAGTGTGTGTGGCCTATCCTCAGTCGACATAAAATGACCTCATAGAACCTTTCCCGATGTCTGGCGCTGCGCCATTCACTTAAAACAGGTTTAACTCCATGTAGCTTATTGTGAGGATCAGAGTCCCATTCTACTTGCCAGGATTCTTTTATTTTATTTCGTAGTGTAGTTCTATAGTCTGTAACTGGGAGAGTGTGAATTTCAATGGGCCTGTTTACACATGCACCTGCGGCTCGGTCGGCTTCCTCATTGCCGTGTATTCCTATATGGCTAGGAACCCAGCAAAAGTGAATAGTGATGTTTTGCTTTATAGCATTTGTTAGTTTAGCACGAAGCAAAGAAACGAGGGGATGTTTCCAGGATGTTGCAGAGTTAAGGGCGAGGAGGGAACTGAGCGAGTCTGTAAATATCACAGATAATCTGTATTTTTGTTTGATTATTTCGTCTACCATCAATAAGAGTCCATGAAGCTCAGCAGTAAACACAGATGCATTGGTATTGATTCGTCTAACACGTTGAAAGGACTGCCCAACCGCAGCACAGCCAGCATAGCCAGAACCTTTCGTCCCATCAGTAAAAAAACTTTTGTCCGTCTCGTAACGACTAGCAATCTCAAAAAATTCTTGTTTTATAACGCTAGCGGCGGCAACTTTCTTGTTATATTTTGTCAAAGAGAGGTCGCATGTTATAGCTAGGTCATCCCAAGGAGCACGTCTTTGCTCAGTTTCCATGACAGAACAGGATATATCAAAACTATAAGTCGCTGCAGCATCTTTCACACGAAGTGCAAAGGGACGCGTTACGGATGGCTTGTTTTGAAAGGCCTGCTCATATTTTATGCTTTCAATCAAAGAAAAATTTGGATGCTGTGGGAGAGTGCGGAGTCTTAAAAAGTACTGCGTGCTAAGATAAAACCTCCGTTTATCAAGCGACCACTCATTTGACTCAGCATACAAGCTGGGCACGGGGGACGTTCGAAAGGCTCCGGTTGAAAGCCGGATCCCCTGGTGATGGATTGGGTCCAACATTTTAAGCGTAGAGGGTTTGGCAGAACCGTAAACAATGCTTCCATAATCCAAAACTGAGCGAACACAGGCCCTGTAGATTCGCAAAAGGCAGACACGGTCCGAACCCCAAGAACGGTGTGCAAGGACCTTAAGAAGATTCGACTTTCGCTGACATTTTAGTCTTAGTTCCTTTATATGAGGGCCAAAAGTTAATTTATTATCGAATATTAGGCCTAAAAACTTATGCTCCGATTTAACAGGGATGGGTGTACCTTTAATATACAATGATGGCTCGGGAGACATTCCTCGTTTTCGAGCGAAACAAACAGCCACAGTCTTCTCGGCAGAAAACCGAAAGCCATTCTGGTCAGCCCACCTACTCATCCTGTTTACCGTAAGTTGAACTTGACGCTCACAGATAGCTAAGTTGCATGAAGAGAAACAAACCTGGACATCGTCGACGTAAAGAGAATGAGAGATCGTGGGTGGAATTACTTGAGATAGAGAATTTATCTTTATAATGAACAAAGTGACGCTTAAGACACAGCCCTGCGGCACGCCATTCTCCTGGGGGAAAGGGTCGGAGATCGCAGCTCCCAGGCGTACCTGAAAGCTACGATCCTGCAGAAAGTCAGCTATGCAGTTGAACATTCTCCCTTTTATGTCCATCGAGATAAGGTCCTGGAGTATGCCGTACCGCCAGGCGGTGTCGTAAGCTTTTTCAAGGTCGAAAAATACAGACAGGCAAAATTGCTTATTTATGAAAGCCTCGCGGACCGTCGTCTCAAGACGTACCAGGTGGTCAACTGTAGACCTGGAAGTGCGGAAACCACACTGGAAATTGCTTAGTAGTCTCTTTTTTTCTAGTATGTAAATTAGCCTGTTGTTAACCAGCCGCTCAAAAGTTTTCCCTAAACAGCTAGTAAGAGCAATTGGCCTGTAGCTTGTGGCTTTACTTCTGTCCTTTCCTTGTTTTAAAATGGGGACGACAATAGCCTGTTTCCAGGTGCTAGGAAATGTCCCTTTTGCCCAGATGATGTTAAAAAACTGGAGGAGAATGACTAGAAATGTTTCAGGTAGATGAGAAAGCATGCTAGGGTGAATTGCATCAAGCCCAGGGGATGTAGGCTTTGCCGCAGCAAGAGCTCGACGAAGCTCAACAAGAGAAAAAGGACAATTATATTCTTCAGTGCAATCCTCCGACCTACGAATTGGAATTCTCTCGCACTTGGACTTAAACTGCAGAAACTCTGCAGTGTAATTTTCAGAACTAGAGACTTGTGCAAAGTGCCTACCCAGTGCGTTGGCTTGTTCATATAATGATGGAAATGCTTCTCCCTTCTCATCTAACAGCAAGGGGATTGAGAAAGGATGGTAGTCACCATCCATTCTACCCACTCTGTCCCAGACAATCTTCGTTGGCGTGAAACTATTAATAGAAGATGCATACGAGCAAAAGGATCTCCTTTTTGCCCGTTTCCTAATATAGCGGGCTTTTGCACGTAAGTGCTTAAATGCCAAGAGGTTTGTGGAAGTGGGATACCTCCTAAATCTTGCCCAAGAACAGTTTTGGCGGTTTCGAGATTCTTTACACTCATTATCCCACCATGGTTTTGGACGTCTCGGCAGCTTGCCGGATGTCTGTGGGATAGACAGACGGGCTGCCTCAACTATTGTTGTTGTTATGAGAGCATTTTTTTCGTCCACAGAGGTCGCTTGTGAAAGATCGAGGGAAGAAGGGATATTTGACTGAAAAAGGTCCCAATCTGCTGATGAGATCTTCCAACGGGGAGAACGACAAGGCAGCCTGGGCAGGACTTCTAAGGGGGTAAGATACACCGGAAAATGGTCGCTTCCATAAGGGTTATCCAATACGTTCCAACTAAAATCTGTAAAAAGTACAGCAGAACAAATAGTGAGGTCGATGCAAGAAAAGGAGCGATTAGCAGAACTAAAATATGTTGGCTCTCCTGTATTTAGTACACATACTTCTCTGAGAGATAAAAACCGCGCCACAACCGAACCTCGAGTGTCAGTTCGGACACTGCCCCAGAGGGGGTTGTGTGCATTAAAATCGCCCATTAAAATAAAAGGTTCAGGTAGCTGATCAACTAAAGCTTCAAGTTGGCCGAGCTCCAGGGCAAATGAAGGGGGGATGTAAATGGAGCAAATTGTAATAAGGCGTTGCTGTAGCAACCTCACCGCAACGGCCTCCAGAGGCGTGTCTAGGGGGACCACACAGGCAGGAGTGCCACTGTCTACAACAATAGCAACTCCACCGGAAGTGCCAGAGGTAGTCACGCGGTCCTTCCTGTAGACTTGGTATGATCTAAGAAAGTTGCTGTTGGGTGGTTTGAGGTAGGTCTCTTGCAGGCAAAATGCAGAGGGTTCATGCCTCTGCAACAAGAGCTTTACATCATCTAAATTACAAAAAAGACCTCTGCAGTTCCACTGCATAATGCAGGCCATAATTTAAAAAAGGTGAAATCTAAAAAGCTAAAAATGTAAAAGTGAAGGAAAGCTTAAGTAGAGACAAAAAATATATTTTCAGGTTTTAAAATCAATTTTCATACGAGGAGTGTTTTTCTTTCTAGTGGCACCCTTCTGCTCACTGGTGGATCCACCAGTGCCGGGAAGGGAACACTCCGACCCCGACATGGACCTGTCCTCGTCGGACTTGAGCCCACTTTGATCCATTGGCTCGTCGGTGGTTGTCGCCAATGGCTGACCCTTGGATGCCGCTGGCTTGGTTGGCAGGCCAGGGATCCTCTGGGTACCAGAAGGACGGGGTGTCACACCCCGTCCTTTGGGGGGCAGGGCAGTGGGAGGAGCAAGGGTCGCCAAGCCCTGCTCCTTACTGGGTGTGGGCACGCCCACATCTTTCCTAGTGCTCGGGGGCGGTGTTTGCCGCACCACTCCCGAGGTGGAGGGGGACCCCGACGGGACACGCAGGTCATCCGCAGATGTCTGCGTCCCCGTGGACACCATTGGCCGTGCAGGTCCCCTGCGCACGGCCTCTGCATACGAACCACGTGAGGCAAACAAGACACGCTTCTTTGCCTCGTGGTATGGAATGTTCTCTTGGACCTTCAATGTAAGTATTTCTTTTTCTTGCTTCCAGAGAGAACAAGACCGGGAGTATGCAGCGTGCTTCCCTTCGCAATTAGTGCACTTGGGATCATTCTCGCAGTGATCTGCGAGATGCTCTTTGCTAGAGCACCTCGCACACGTGTCAGATCCACGACAGCTCCGCGAGCCGTGGCCGAACCGCTGGCACTTGAAGCAGCGCAGCGGGTTCGGTACGTATGGCCGAACGCGGCAGTGCAAGTAACCTGCCTTGACAGCTTGTGGAAGGGTAGTCATTGCGAAGGTTAGTACGATGTGTTTCGTTTTGTGTTCCATGCCGTCACGTCGAAGTGTGATGCGCCGTGCGGCGATCACACCTTGGCTGGAGAGGCCCTCTACAATTTCCGCTTCTGGAGTTTCTAATAAGTCGTCTTCAGAAATTACACCTTGTACTGTATTTAGTGTGCGGTGGGAGGTTACGGTAACTTTGTAGTCGGAGACCGAGTTCAGTGCTAGTAGAGCATCACTCTGGAGCTTTGTGTGGACCTCAACGAGGAGGTCACCTGATGTCATCTTCTTAGCCTGAAAAGTCTTCCCAACGACACCCTCTAGAGTTTTTGCGACAAGAAAAGGAGACAGTTTACTTAATGGTTTCTCAGTTTCTGAGTGCAGCACCAAAAACTTTGGATACTGTGGAGTAACTACTACAGGAACATCAAGTGTACGTGCTTCGGTGCGGACTCTTTTCGGAGCCCGATCGAGAAAGGTTTTGTTTTGCAGACCCATAAAGATGGGAAAGAAAGTTCAGTGCCCGGGTGCACCGCCCACCACGGAGCCCAACAAGGGGGTAGGTAATGTGCCATAGCAAGAAAGGCTTGGCTGACACAATTACTCTACCAGTGCTGCCCGGGCACTATACCCTAGTGTGGATGCAGGGACAGGACCTATTTCCACTCAAGGTTAGCCCTTGCCGCCTAAGAGGGTGAAAATGGAAAGAAGAGAGCGAAGAAGAAAAGAGAAAGAGGTGGGAGGAAAAGTGAAAGAAGGAAGAAGAGGGTAGAAGAGGCGACTGACTGAATCATCCTGGTCGGGCCAAGCCAGGACACCCGTCTACGAGAAGCAGGGGCCGAAGCGGTGTATTGCCTCGCCCGGGGGGCCCCGAAGGGTCCAAACAAACCCCGGGCTCAGCTCAACCACCAGGGTCCCCTTTTCCCCGGACACGGGTACGCCACGCACAGCCAGACGTGGGTGGGCGAACCCACATAGCTCGGGGTTCGTAGTGACGCCACTCACCAAGCACCTACCAAGGCAGGTGCCCCCTGCGTGCGGGTATGGTGGCCCACGTAGCTGGGGTCCGTGGAGTCGCCACTCTCCAAACACCTGCTTTCACAGGTGCCCCCTGCGGGGGAGGGTTAATATGGGACGTGAGTTACAGCGGGTGCACGTGCGTTCACGTGTGGGGCGCAATCAGCCACGACGGCCTCGGTTCCCTGCACAGGATATGTGGAGGGATGACGTCAGAAAGTTATTCGGATATCGTGAAGCAAGTCTTCGCACCATATGTTTTGGATGGGCTTTTCGCAGGTGTAGTGTTTCTACTCCAGCAGGATGGTGCACCTATCCACACGGCGAGATCAGTCACCCACCTCTTCGACAGCTTGGGGGCCATGAGGCTTGACTGGCCAGCGAGGTCTCTAGACCCTTATATAATTAAAAATGTCTGGGATAAGATGAAGATAACTCTTTCTAAGAAGCGAGGGCTTGCAAAGGCGACCTCAGAACAGCTATGGGAAGCCTTGAAACACGAATGGGAAAACTTGCGCCAAGATCGGCACTTTGTTGACGCTTTGTACGACTCGATTCCGACGAGGATCGCCAGCCTGAAAGCGGCTCAAGGCGGTCCTATCCACCACTGAATCACGTGCCACATCACATGCTTCATATGAACACATGAAATTATTTTATCTCGAGATTTCTTTCTTTCTTTTCCTTCATCACGTTTTTCTTATTGTTTTTCTTTAAATCGAAGCGAACTGGATTGAAATATTTGCATGAAAACCCACACGTCTTGTGACATGCTAAATATTGGAAGATTCATTCACACATCAAATATTTCAATTGGTAGAGACATTAGGAGCTTGGTGCTACTTGCACAAAAGGCAGAAAGCTCCAAGGAACGGAATAATTTTTGTGTCCGACCCACGATCATTACTGCGGAATCACAAGCCGTGGTTGTGTTCTCATTCGAAAACAATTTATCGCAAGTACAGAGATCACAAGCACTTGAATTGGTAGCGGTGAGAAAGCATTACACGCAAACAAGAAAATGCGTAGCTTCCCGCGCACCCCGCGAGCGGCTTCGCGCTACACTGGAAGCAAGCACACGAGTTCAGCGGCTGAACTCCTCTCAGAGGAATGCGCAATAATACGGAGCTGGCGGCAAGTGGGCCGCCACACGGAGCGCCTTGATTTCGGAGTCTGGAGGCGCCGAGCGCTCCTCTGGTGGTCGGTGGAGTCTGCAGAAGGGTCAGCACAAACATTGGAATCTGCCCAGCGTTGTACGGAACGGCGTTCCTGGAACGCGTTTCTTTTTGGAGGAACGAAGGAACGCCGCCGTTCCATTTTGCTTCGATGGAACTGGAACGGGAACTCGTCACATTTTTACTGGAACGGAAAGAAAAACGGCGTTCCTTTTTCCTTCAGTAGGGAAATTCTTATTTAATTTCTAAGAAGGAAATTCTTTAAGTATAAAAACAACATCTTTACGAATAGCAGGATCTCATTTACTTTTTAGTTACTTAGTGTTTACTTTGTGTGGTCTTCGCTTGGTAAACAGGCGGGTGCAGGAGAGCTAGTGGACAGATTCTCTTATCAGTGCCCGAGACAACGGTACAAAAAGCAAAACTTTTAGTCGAAGGAAAAGACACAGAAAGAGGGACCTGTCAAACTCAGCTACTTTCTTTGATTTCATTAATCCTCATACACCCAGAAATCTAAGGTCGACTACAGCCATCACTGAACTTCCACAGAGACCTACAGTTACAACAAAAGAACAGGTTACCAGACATCGTACACACCAGCTTGTATCCCGAACATTGGTCACTTAAAGGATGCACAAAAATTAACCTTTTTTTTATTCTCTCCTTGTCCCTCACCTTTAAACTGAACAACGAATCCAACCTTCACGAAGAGGGACTTGTAGCTCGCAAGACTGACTTTCCAAAAGCCATACCCTCTCCTTCACTTGCTCGTCTTGCGGACAGAAACATCGAGAAGCAACTGTTGTTAAGTTCAAACAAGGGACTTTGTTAGATTGAAACGTGTGAGGTTGTAAAACGCTTGTGCAATGCGGGGTAACAGTATATTTGGCTCGTCTGAATCGCCCACCACAAATATAAATATGGTTAAAAACTGAGATTTTTAAAGGTGAACAATATATCAACAAATGAAACCCTGCTTCCGCTTGTTTTCTCCCGGTGCCCTTCCATCACGGCGTTTAAATTCGTATGCTCCCATTTAATGAAATAGATAAAAAAAAAACTTTCCTTGATCTAACTAAACATGGTAATCAAAAAAATACAAATGTAACGTATATGTAACGATACGTTCCAGTTTTTAACGGTAACGAGTTCCTTTCTTACACATGGAACTTGTAACGCGAAAGCGTTCCAAAAATCAGAAGGAACGAGCTTTCGTTCCTTTTTTTGAGGAACGCGTACAACACTGCATCTGCCCAGCGCTGCATAATGGCGGCGCATGCTCAGGCGTGCGCTATCTCGGCCACAGCGTCCACCGACAGATGTCGCACGCGCAGTCCGGAGCGCACCACCCCTGCGCTCTAGAAAGCTTTGATTCCTACTGTACATAAGTAAGTATTCACCTAATCAATATTCCTTGGCACACAATATATGGAAGTCAGTTTGGTGTGCGAGCTGTGAACCCCGTTCACTAATATGACGTCTAATTAATACTTATATCCTGCATATAAGGTAACCAAAAATACAGAAGTGCTATCATAATTGCAACGTGAGACTAAGGGTAGCAAGAATTATGTTATGTTTATTTTATTTGAGTCGACTTTGTTTCAGCCCTGGACAACATTCCAGGCAAGGATGAAAGTGCCGCGCTATTTGCAGCAAGAGTAAAACCAGGTGCCTAAGCGAAATTTTTGAAAAATAAATATAGTTGCGTAGCAAAGCAAAAAATCACGTGATATCAAGCCATGGTTCCTAGTTATGAATGTGATTGGGATCTATCAGAAGGCTATAAATGACATTACTCAAAGCAGTAGGCCTCCGGGCCTACCGCTTCGAATAATGTTCCGGTTATAAGTATGCTACCATAAGCTGTGGTTAGTAACTTAGTAATGTGGACACCATTTCATAATCACTGTAGTCAGCCGATTCAACACAGTTGAATAAGTTCCCATGTGAAAGCTCTCTTTTCTTTTCTTGGAAAAAAAAGGAAAGTGTAGAAACCGAAACGAAGCAAACGTTGGTGCGAAAAAGAGAGTACAAGCGGCCGCGGTACAGGGCTATAACAAGGCTCAAAGCTAATATGATAAGCGAACATTAACGTTTATCATCATTTCTTTTTAAACACACATGGCTCATTAGAAGAAAAAAAAATTAACCTCCCCAAAAAATTAAGTACTATGTCAATTTCGATTTCACTGAGAAACCAAAAAGAAAACAATCATATGTACCGTTCAAATATGTGAAAACTGGTTTTAATACTATTCAAAGTAGGAATCTAGGTAGATTCCTGCTTTGAATTGTTCCAACCACTGTGCTAACGTTGCCTCGTGTAAAAGTAATAATCCCGATTCGCAATCCTTGCCGAGCCAAGGCACAATCGATTCAAGTGTTTTGTCACGTTCGCACCGGCTGTGGATAACAACCCGGAGAGTTTTATTGGTTTTCTCCACTGTGGCCGCCAGTGGCAAACATGGCCAGCCCTAGGACGCCCAAACGAAGAAAACGGTATATAGATTGTTGTGTTGTCGAACTATTTGCTGGCGTTTGAAAAAAAAAAAAAAAAGACTGGGATGCCTTCGACACCTTGATGGAGCTGCCCCAGAGCAGTGTCGAAGACCCTCCTGAAATCGACCCTGCAGAAGTTGGACCAAGTGGGGACACCACAACTGACGACACCCCGGCGATGCCGCAAGCAGAAAGCAGGCGTTATCCAGAACGTCAGTTTCGCAAGAATCGTCCCGAAAGGCTAGGAGATTATGTACTCTACTGAAGTGACTTTTCCTTTGTAAGTCCAGGGGTAAATGTAGTGTCGTCAGACTGTTTGCTGGCGCACAGCTAGCGCCATCTAGCCTGAAGAAAATAGGACCTGTAAGGCCAGGCCTAGGATGGGGGCAGACAAAGAAGATGGAGCCAGGGCGCGGGGACGGTGATGCGCTCGTTGAATAAAAAGTTTGGTTATCGCTTGTTATCCGGCTCTGCGTGCCTGCATCACGACGCCTCCACCGAGGCCAAGACACCACAAATGTGGTGAAGACTTTATGCTTCCTCGGTCGACACAATGTCTGCATGACAAAAACAAGCGGGAGACTGTGTTGCACAATTCGCCGTCGAATTGACAGGCAGTTAGTGAACCACCACCACAACCTGCGTGTCCCGGACACAGCGACGAGCCTCCTACTTCCCCAGATAGCTGCTCAAGTCACTTCAGTAGGAGGTCATCGTGCAGTTCACCTTCAGATGAAGAGCTTGAAGAACCAAGCTGGGCCGCCGATTTTACTAGCCACTCTGACGAATAGCCTTGGGATGTCGATGTTGTCAGCGACACCGACGGGAGCACTTAGGCGGAGAGTGGGGATGCGGAAGAAGGCGCGCTCGTTCCTCCCCTTCCTTGCTCGATGACGATAATCTCCTTTAACGATGCCCCGTGGAGTTCGGCAGCGCCATTCTACCGAACTCTACTACAACTAAAGCAGCTGCCGTCGCTATGTTGATGTCTACAGCCAGTGCCCACAGGGTGACCTGGAATCTGAGCATTTCCTAGAGTTCGTCGACGTACTCTACGGAGCGACGGCTCACGTTCTACCACAAAGCAAGTACTTGTTCCGGAAGCTGTGATGTTCAAAGACCTCTGCCATAGCCGGAAAATACTTGTACCGTGAAAGCTGCACCGGACTGATCGAAAGCAGTGCTACTACTACAGGGTTGGCATGCATGCGCTGCGTGCAACCTTTCATGTGATCAGGAGACGGTCCTGAAGGCTGGTTCATACTTCACGCTTCTAGATCTTGGTGAGCAGCTCAAGCACAGAATTTTAAAGTAGAAGAAAGAGCTGAGTAAAAACATGAAAAATATTGAAGAATCCATGTTACAACCAGAGGTAACAGATGTGACGAGTGCATTCAACTACAGGTGTCTAAGAGGGGATGGCATACTCAAAAAGGGAGAACTGAAGCTGATCATCAACACGGACGGGAGCTCATTGTTCCAGTCGTCGCGTTCGTCGATTTGGCGCATCCAGTCCACCGTAGCGAGCTATTGCCACAGAGATTTGTAAGCACCACATTATCAGGCCTGTGGTTTGGACGGAAGCATCGGAACATGTCTGTATTCATGAAGATGTTTGCTAAAAGTGTAGTTTCCATGCCAACCATCGAGTGGAGCTACGAGGGTAAAGGCTACTCCTCTAGGGTACAGATTATCGGCTGCACAGCTGACGCTCCCGCTCGTGGCGCACTGCAGAACCATGGCACTTATGTTGGCTACTTTGGCTGTCCGTGGTGCCTCATCAAGGGGAAACACGAATGAGGTCAGTATGCCACTTCTGAAGGAGTTATACGACTCCCGAACGGATGTTGTGCTTTCTGAAGTAATATTTGCATACTTGTGTTGCAAGTGTGCTATACTTGCAATAGTTCTTGATGAATGGTAGGATGCATTCGATACGCCCAGGGATGGGCAGTATTTCAAATACAAGTATTTAAAATACGTATTTTAAATACTTTGTGTATTTTGCATTTGAATTTAATTACAAATTAAGTAATGTATTTGACGTGTGTATTTAAATACTAAAACGTGGGTATTTTAAATACAATTGTAATTAAATACAATTTTGTGGGCGAAAATACATCCCTCAAATTTATTGTCACGACTCATTTTGCTCATCCTAAGACGTGTCCAAAGCTGCTCTTTTTTCATTTCAACGCCAACGGCAACAACAAACCCAGAAACTCTTCATCTCTTCATACACCAGTCCTGCGGCAGTTCGGGTCTCGCTCACCGCAGGCGCCCGGGCACGCCGGGCACGCATCGTCTCATGTTGAGACGTTGAAACTGCCAGCCTGCTGCTGCTGCATGCCTTCCCGGGACCTCGACCTGAGGGCGCTGTCTGTGCACCGTCGGGGAGATCGGAATCGAACGCCTCGTGCAAAAGGGAGTCGGAGACGAGCCATCCTTGCAAAAACAGACTCCTTGCCCCCCCCCCCCCCTTTCCCGCCCTTTTTCCTACAGACACACACACGCGCGCGCGCGCGCACGCACACGCAAATTTTGAGGAATGTATTTGGAAAAGTATTTGGAGGAGACCAAATACATTTGGTTGTATTTATATCTTGTACTTAAATGCTTTTTTGGAAATGTAATTAGATTTGTAATTAAATACATTTTTGACGAAGTATTTTGATTGATTGATTATTAGGTGTTTAATGGCGCAAAAAGCAACATAGGCCATGCTGCGCCAAAGAAATAGTTAAAAGAGTCTATAGTAAAATAAAGAAATTGCTATGCAGAACACCTATAGCTGATGCAGGTAGCCAGTTTTTTTAAGAAAATCTAAAATGTGACCAAAAGGAACTAAAGGTTCATCTCCGAGCAAGAAGGCTGGGTGAAATGGAAGATATCCGGAAAGGGAAGGGAAACTTGTTCGACGTTCTTGATCAAAGAATTTGCAGTGCCATAGAATATGCAGTATTGTTAGCAATTCTCCACAATGCTCACAAACTGGGGTGTCCTCACCACAAAGAAGATGTCGATGGGTCACACGTGAATGTCCAATTCTCAACCGACACATTAAAACTTCATGGCGACGGTCTCTATGGTGCGAACTCTCCCATACCTCCAAACGTGGTTTGACAACATGTAGCTTATTATCTATTTCTTTGTCCCAGTCTAGCTGCAAGGCATAATAAATTGCTTTTTTGAGAACTGGTTTAAAATCTTCTTGAGGCAGCCGAACGGGTGTTTCCAGGGCATCCTTAACAGAGGCTGCTAGCCTATCCGCCTTCTCATTACCTGAAATTCCCACATGGCTTGGTACCCAGCAGAGCTTGATAATGTACCCCATTTGGGAGGCCAGGTTTAACTCTACCCGTACTTGTTGCACAAGCCGATTCTTGGAATCACTGAGGGAACAGAGAGAGAGGAGAGCACTCTGGGAGTCCACAAACAAAATAGCTTTCCTGATATTGTTGCCTAAAATATATTCAATAACCATGAGCACACCATAAAGCTCTGCAGTAAAAATGCTGGCAACAGAGTCAAGCCGTCGAGCTTTCACAAAGTGTTCTGAATATACAGCCGAACCGACAAAGTCTGGAGTTTTTGCACCATCAGTGAAGAATTGTGCATAGTCCTTATACTGAGCTTGCAAGGTCATAAACTCTTGCTGAAGAACTAGTGGTGCAACAGATCGTTTATTGTACTTCGCCAGCGACCAGTCACAGGTATAGTGCACCGCCTTCCAAGGAGCAATGCTTCGAACTCCCGTCATCAAGCTACGCTCAGGAAGTTCAAGCTGCAGGGATGCAGACATGCTTTGAATGCGGAGGCTTAAAGGCCGTACTATACTCGGCTTGTTCTCAAAAAGACGCAAAAAAGGAGATACCTGCAAACAGCGGAAAGATGGGTGTTCAGGGTCAGATTTGACTTTATAACTGTAGCACAGGCTGAGGTACTGTCTTCGCTTTTCTAGTGGCATTTGGTACGTCTCTGCATACAAACTCGGGACAGGCGACGTTCGGAAGGCCCCTGTGGCAAGCCGAAGTCCAAGGTGATGCACAGGATCTAGCATTTTTAAAGATGACGGTCGTGCCGAGCCATATACAACCGCACCATAGTCGAGACGGGAACGAACCAGCGAGTTGTAGAGTCGCAAGAGGCACCTCCTGTCAGAACCCCAGGACATGTGTGCAAGTACCTTGAGAACATTAGCAGATTTAAGGCACTTTCGCTTCAGTTCCTTTAGATGGGTCTGAAAAGTGAGCTTCTTATCAAAAATAACACCCAAGAACTTGTGTTCATGCCTAACGGTTATGTCAGTGCCATTCATCTGCAAGCTGGGATCTAGCGACAACCCCCGACGTAATGAAAAAGGCACGCACACCGTTTTTTCTGGTGCGAACCGGAACCCATTTTCATCGGCCCACTTACTCATCCTATTTATTGCTATCTGCAATTGGCGCTCACAAATTGACAAGTTGCATGAAGAGAAGGCGATCTGGACATCGTCTACGTACAATGAATAAAAAACTGATGGTGGTATAACTGCAGCGAGGCTGTTGATCTTAATTGCAAACAAGGTAACACTCAAGACACCTCCCTGTGGGACGCCGTTTTCCTGTGTAAAGACATCTGAGAGCGTGGATCCCAGGCGCACCTGAAAAAAACGATCTGTCAAGAAGTCCCTTATGCAACGCAGCATGCGACCACGAACACCGCACCCATACAGGTCCTGAAGTATTCCGTACCGCCATGTCGTATCGTAAGCTTTCTGTAAATCAAAAAAGACAGAAAGGCAATGCTGCCGATTCACAAAAGCCTGACGCACGAAAGTCTCGAACCGGACAAGGTGATCTAAGGTTGAGCGACCTCTTCTAAAACCACACTGGTTTTTATCCAAAATTTTCTTTTGTTCTAGAATGTACACTAGCCTTCTGTTAATGAGCCTTTCATATGTTTTTCCTAGACAACTAGTCAGCGCTATAGGCCGATAGCTTGTTGGTAGGGAAGGGTCTTTGCCGGGCTTCAAGATGGGAATGATGTGTGCTCGCTTCCAGGACTGTGGGAAACAAGAAGCTTCCCATAAATGATTAAAGAAAGACAACAAATGCACCAAGGATTCAGCTGACAAGTGCCTCAGCAGTTCATAATGAATCATATCGGGACCAGGTGCTGACTGCTTCCTTGCTGCAAGGGCTGTTTCAAGCTCACACATTGTGAACGGCCGGTTGTACCCAGTGTCACTTCCAGAAAAATCAATTGGCTGTTTTTCTGCCAAGGACCTAAACTTTTTGAATTTAGTAGTGTAATTCGAGGAACTGGACACCTCTCGAAAATGATCAGCAAGAATGTCAGCCTGATCTTTTAGTGATGGGGATGATGAGGGAAAAAGGGGGATGCTGAAGGAGCGGTAAGTACCTCGAATTTTCCTAACACGATCCCACACCTCTTTTGCAGGAACAAAACTGTTTATAGAGGATACATATTTCACCCATGAGGTCCTCTTGGCTTGTTTACGTGTCCAACGAGCTTTTGCTTTACACTGTTTGAATTTCATCTTGTTCTGAGCAGTCGGGTACCGCCGAAACCTTCCCCAAGCCTTATTCTGAGCTTTTATGGTAGTCGTACAGTCCTTGTTCCACCAAGGCTTGCATTTCTTGGGAATATTTCCAGAAGTTCGGGGAACTGACAAAGAAGCAGCATTTATAATTTTTTCAGTAAGGTAAAGAGTCGCTTCCTCGGGAGACATAGCTAAAAAAACAGTTGGATCGACCACTGCCTCCAGAGAAAATAAAGCCCAGTCGGCTTTATCGAACTTCCACCTGGGAGCACAAGCTCGAAGAGAAGGAAGTGATACCGAGCTTTCTAAAATGACAGGAAAATGGTCACTACCAAAAGGATTTTCTAAAACCTTCCAAGAAAAACAAGGAAGTAAGGTAGGTGATGATATGGAAAGATCAATGGAAGTAAAAGTATTATGAGGTGCACTAAAAAAAGTTGGTTGTCTTTTGTTTAAAAGGCAAAGGCCAGATGAAAGTAAAAAACGTTCTATGACACCACCACGGGAGTCTTGACAAGCACTGCCCCACATGGGGTGGTGTGCATTAAAATCTCCTAGGATTAAAAAAGGCTGTGGGAGTTGGCCCACAAGTCCTTGCAGGTCATGTAAATGAACTGGAAGGTTTGGTGGAAGGTAAAGCGAAACAATTGTAATTAGGCGGTCAAGCAGAACACGAACCGCCACTGCCTCTAAGGGGGTTGCGAGAGGGACAGGAGCACAGGCAATACCACTCTGCACAACCACAGCTACTCCACCAGAAGAGGTGTTGCAAGAAACGCGGTCTTTTCTAAAAACCTGATGTCGCCGTAGTACCTGTGTATGTGTTTTATTAAGATGAGTCTCCTGTAAACAGATGGCAACAGGCTGGAGCTCATCGAGAAAAAAGTTGATATCATCAATATTACGAAAAAGACCGCGGCAGTTCCATTGCATAATCCCTATATTTTTAACCATTTAAAACAAAACAAGTATAACATAAAAATTATATTAAAAGTGTATATTACTTAGGGTTTAAAATCTATTTTTACACGCGGCGCACTTTGTTTTTTAAGGGGGTCTTTCTGCCTCCGATTAGAGTCACCGGAGGCAGAAGAGGTGGACTCTGATCTTGAGAGGAGAGCCTCCTCTTCAGATCTCGGCCCACCCTCGTCCATGGGCTCGTCTGCAGCTACCGGCAGCTGGCCCTTGGAGGTCGACTGCCTTGGCACTTCCCCAGGCTTCCTCTGGGGAGCAGAGGTGTGGGGAGGTACGCCCCGGCCCCTAGAGGTTGAGGCGACTGGTTGAGCAGGGGACGTCGTCCCCTGTTCTGGGGTGGATGCTGGCAAAGCAGCATTCACCTTGCGGTTCGGAGGCGGTGCCCCTGGCACCACTCCCGGGGGTTTGGAGGGGGACCGTGATGGGAGATGCAGGTCGTCCGGAGACGTCTGCGTTCCCATCGAAACCACTGGCCGGGCTGGTCCCCTGCGCACGGCCTCGGCATATGAGCCTTTTGAGACAAAGGCAAAACGCTTCTTTGCCTCAGCGTAGGTGATGTTTTCAGTAACTTTTAGTTTAAGGACTTCTTTCTCATCTTTCCACATGGGACATGATCGGGAGTATGCTGGGTGGTTGCCACTGCAGTTTGTACAATGAGGCTCATTTTCGCATGCATCTGCGACGTGCTCCTTGCTGGAGCACTTTGCACAGGTGTCTCTTCCTCGACAGTTCCTCGACCCATGGCCGAACCGCTGGCACTTAAAGCACCGCTGGGGGTTCGGCACATAGGGTCGGACTCGGCACTGGAGGTATCCTGCCTTTATGGTCTCTGGTAATGTGGTAGAATCGAATGTCAGGATAATATGTCTTGTTTTTCGTTCGACACCATCTCGGCGGAGGGTGATGCGGCGTGCACCTACAACCCCTTGGCTGGCGAGGCCCTCAACGAGCTCTTCCTCAGATGTTTCGAGCAAGTCGTTCTCAGAGATGACTCCCTGAATGGTGTTCAGCTTGCGGTGTGGTGTCACGCTAACCTTGTACTCTGAAACAGAGTTCAAGGCGAGAAGAGCGTCACTTTGTTGTTTCGTGTTTATCTCGACCAGAAGGTCGCCCGACGCCATCTTTTTGGCATTGAAGTTCGTACCAACAACACCTTCAAGGACCTTTGAAACAAGGAAAGGAGAAAGCTTGGCAAGTGGCTTTTCAGCCTCAGAATGGAGAACAAGAAACTTCGGAAATTTAAACAGCTCAGGGGACTTTGCAGGATGGGAATGGACTTCGGTGCGAGCCCTTTTCAGGGCCCGATCAGAGGTTTTGTTTAGTGTGCGACCCATAAAGATGGGGAGGAGGTTCAGTGCCCGGGTGCACCGCCCACCACGGAGCCCAACAAGGGGGTAGGTAATGTGCCATAGCAAGATGGGCTTGGCTGACACAATTACTCTACCAGTGCTGCCCGGGCACTATACCCTAGTGTGGTTGCAGGGACAGGACCTGTTTCCACTCAAGGTTGGCCCTTGCCGCCTAAGAGGGTGAAAAAGGAAAGAAGAGAGCGAAGAAGAAAAGAGAAAGGGGTGGGAGGAAAAGTGAAAGAAGGAAGAAGAGGGTAGAAGAGGCGACTGACTGAATCATCCTGGTCGGGCCAAGCCAGGACACCCGTCTACGAGAAGCAGGGGCCGAAGCGGTGTATTGCCTCGCCCGGGGGGCCCCGAAGGGTCCAAACAAACCCCGGGCTCAGCTCAACCACCAGGGTCCCCTTTTCCCCGGACACGGGTACGCCACGCACAGCCAGACGTGGGTGGGCGAACCCACATGGCTCGGGGTTCGTAGTGACGCCACTCACCAAGCACCTACAATGAAGTAGGTGCCCCCTGCGTGCGGGTATGGTGGCCCACGTAGCTGGGGTCCGTGGAGGCGCCACTCTCCAAACACCTGCTTTCACAGGTGCCCCCTGCGGGGACGAAGTATTTTGTATTTGTATTTCGATACATATTTGCATGTATTTTGCCCATCCCTGGATACGCCTATTATGAACATTGTCAGAAACCAGCTCCTGAGCGAACAGCTGCAATCGTGTTGAGGGACACTGAACCGGCAGGGCAGTTCAGAGTCGCCGTGCAAGGGGTGAAGGGGCCTTCGCGCTGG
Organism: Ixodes persulcatus; assembly: GCA_013358835.2. Classification (NCBI taxonomy): domain Eukaryota; kingdom Metazoa; phylum Arthropoda; class Arachnida; order Ixodida; family Ixodidae; genus Ixodes; species Ixodes persulcatus. The sequence continues at coordinate 19,542 of JABSTQ010000319.1, forward strand.
CCACCGTTCCGAATTTTGATCCTGTTTAGGGATACACAGTGGACTATATGCACTGTGTCTTGCTGGGTGTGACAAGGCAGTTGACGGAGGCTCTCATTGCATTGTCGAACTCAGACAAGGCTTTCTACATTGGTATGCATCATTTTCACTATTTTGATTGCCTGGCTGTTGCTCTGCCGATTACTGTCACTGTCATCTATGTTTACAGCAGTATGCTGAAAGTTGCGTGGCCTCTTAAATGACCATGCAGCCACTGCATCGTGCGGCTAGTACAACAGCAGAAATGGGACTGGTGCGAACACAGGTTGTAATATACCCAGCATACACCCCTCTCAAGCCGAAGATAAACGACCCTATTGAGCTCAAAGATACAATCCTGCTGCGGGACGTGTAAGCAGCTGGAGCACCCGAAGAAGGTGCCCCAGCCGCTGTCTGCCCGTAATGCCCACAGTGTCATAAATTTGTGACAAGTTACATGATTGAAAATGCATGCAGTGCACTTGACCATAAGATTACATCATGGACTTGTTTGCCGATCAAAACTGAAACTGACTGGTTAACTAGTACACAGAATGCACTCCCTGGTGGTAAACATGCTTGGTACAGCTTCAGCAGACTAAGTGCAATTAGCCTTGGCCAGACTGCGAGCACACTGGACATGTTTCAAATTCTCACACTGAGATTCATAGCCTGGCAGCTATGTTGTGTAGCAGAGATGGCTCAACATGTATTTATAGTGCGAGGTATTCAATGTGCCAATTTTTTATGTTTCAGATTGAGAAGGCTGGGACAAAAACAAATCAGTCGAGGCAAAAAAATGAAAGGTCCTTTGAAGAGAACCTTTCCAATGTGATTGGCAAGGACTATGCCAGGATAGTCCAGAAACTGAAAACTAAAAAAAAGATAAAAATCAAGTCATCATGAGCAAGAGCTTTAGATCGAGAGAAGCCTCTGAAGATGGCTTCAAGTGCAACTGTTCGACCGCCTAGGTAAGCTTCTATGCATGTTTGTAAGAGGGGACCCTAGGACTTTGGGCGATACTGGTGCCAACTAGCGTGCAGTTTTTTATATTGCGATTTATATAATGGTATCTTGGGGTATGCGACCGTTTCTCTCTCTTTATAGACCCAATTATACAACCCCATTCACACGGAAGAAAGGCGCTCGTTGAGGGGTGCATTTTCAGTTTTCGTTTTGTTTTGGAAAACGGGCGCTTTGACATGCGCAGACCCAATTTCCCGTAGCGCTTGGTTTTTGAGGCAATCAAGAAGCAACCGGACGTGACATACATCTTTAACTCTGCATGTTGTGTCCAGTATACTTGGGCACTCTGGTTCGTTTATTTCTGTTCACGGTTCGCCGCTCCCAACTGAACTCATATTGACAATTATTTTTACTTGAAATGCCATCTATGAACCAGCCAGTTAAAAAAAGTTATGTCTCATGTGTCTGCCGTTGGCAGAGGTGACAATTTTTCTTGAGGCAACTCTCCGAGTTGTGTGTTGGTGGTGAAGTAAATGGAGAACCCACGTTCTTAGACGTAGTGCTTCTCATCAGACACAGGAATTCCGGAGCTGCTATTGAATTTTAAATAAAAGAGTACTGAAACTGAAAATGAGTAATTTTAGAAAAGTGGACACTACTCAAAAAAAGAAACTACGACAGTGACCTCAGTAGGAGCCTATGTTGTGACAGTGCAGTGGCTATGAACACTATGTATGTAAAGTAACAGTGTGTATAAATAAATTTACATATTAATTCATAAAACAGTCTTGCCGTGTCAAACCTTTCTGTAGGGACTGCGGAAGAAACATTCAGCATGGGTTACGCACCAGCGGGGGAAAAAACGTGGCACTGAAAGGGTTAATAACTGTAACAAATTTTTATAGTAGATGGTTGAATGCTAAGTCACATGTTTCCAGTTGTCCAAGGAACAGTTTAATGGGACTGCTTGAGGAATTTCAGGAGCCTAGAAACACCAAATAGAGAAGGGGGCTCTGATCAAGATCTGGTTTTAATCTAGCAAATGTACATCAAATTCACCTCGAAGATGCCCAAATTACAAAATTGCTTAGAGGAGCACTAAGGAGAGTTTTGAGATCATTTTTTTATGGCCGTAACTCAGTCAATGTCGTCCGAGCTTCCTAAAAATACAACAATTATGGCCTTCAGCTGCCCATTTTGCCAATACAAAAGGGGTAAAAAGCACGGACGTTCCTGCGTTATCTAAAAAATGTTCCATTTCTAAGATATTGCAGAAACTGGGGCATTTCTGTTTTCGATCACCCTTTTAATGGCAAAATATGCTGCTCATGGCCCTAATCGTTGTATTTTAGAGCGCAGCTCTTAGGCGCCCATTTCCGGCTTGAGCGGCCCGTGAGGTCACGTGACTCCCCCCCCCCCCCCCCCTTCCCGAGGTCACGTGACACCGGGAAGGAGGGGGTGGAGGGGGAGGAGTAGCAGGCAGGATCACGAGGTGAAGAGGAGGGAGGAGCTGCGCTCTAATACGGCGTTACAGGGAGTTGTAAACGGCATTCATTTTTTGAGGTCATGATTCCCACAAGGAATCTCAGCCTCATAATAGGGGCAAGAGCTGATTTAATCTTCTGCAAAGAGGCGACAAAGGTGGTTTTCGGTGCTGTAAACCTGCCGATGAGCAAGCTGCGCCAGCGCCGTCTGTGCAGCAAGCACTTCGGCGCTACCGCATTTGCAAGCTGTAGGAAGATTCATTTACGGAAAAACTTGTGCCCCACCGTTCTTGTTACGAATCCGTTGATGCAAAGACTGGTTTCCTGCTTTCCGAAATCCTGCACAATGCTTAAAGAGTGCGAGTGTGATTTACGGACCTGCATGTTTGTTTATAGGGCTGTTTGCACTTTTGTATGCTTATTAGAATTTAAATATTAAATTAGATTTGCTTTATTTGGGAGTTGATTTGTTTTTTTGGGTATTCAACCTTTTTGTTTGTAGGAGTGGTTTATAAAGTCATTTAGACAATTTGAAGAATGATAAGTGCTGTTCTGTTCGCTTGTACATATAAGCAATATAATTTCGTTTTACATATTTGACATTTACTGCATTTACTGCCGACTGCAGTTCTTGCTTCCCCTTTGACGGCGGTGAACTGCCAACGGAGTTTGTAAATACGTGTTTCAAATAATGCAACTCATTTGAATGGTGTTCAATAAAAAATACATTTCAATGACTGTGCTGTTTCTGTTTTATTGCACTGGTAATATCACGCCAAACAGATTTTTTGCGATGTATAGCGCGCACGGCTGGTCCGCTCGACCTGTGCCATGCTGGCCGCTCGCAGCAGCCAGTGCAACACCCAACAAGCAATCAAACCGCAAAACGAAAAAAAAAAGAAAGAGGAGGAGGAGGCGAGGAGGGCGCACGCCAACGACAGTAGTGGCCGCCATCTGGCCGTCTTTCGAGATACTTTTGTCTCCCACCATACGTATGTTCGCCTTTCTGCCACTAGTGCTTTGTGGCGCTGGTTTCTCCTTACCATGGTGGAGGCTGGAACTGCACTCGGCTGGGTTCGTCGTGAGACCCTCATTTGCTTCGTGTTCCTGGCTGCCGCATCACTGACTATGTCCCAGAGCACAATAGTTTCTGAACATGGTGTTAGAAGTGGGGTCAACATGCTTGTAGTATCAGCGCGACCACTATGCCGGACAAAGAAAAGGGCACCCATAGAGTACTATAGTAGAACATAAAGAGTGGCCACTCAGGCCCACGATGGAAGAAATACTTTTAGGTGATGACTCTGTCCGACGCGGTGACCACATTATGTTCGGCGCACCGAGCGTGCTTCACTCGCATGGGGAAAGATGGCACTCAAGTTTAGAGGGGCTTTAGGGTACCTCCCAAACCAACCACTCCGGTTGTTTCTCCCAGCGGTGGGGACATTCCCTCGCTCGCCGCTTCTTGTTGTACCTCACCGCCACCACACCGCCACCAAGTCGCCAGAGTCCGTAAATCTGTGTTCTCTTCATTCGTGTGCACTTATATTAAAGTGGCTGACTTTCGAATGGCTTGTGAAGGAAATTTTGCATTCTTTGCTCGGTCCCTCATCATCAAAGACAGAAAAACATCATTTGGGAGTGTTAGTCGCTAGTGCCGCGAGCGCAGCTGACCAAGCAGGCAGCGCGCTCGTGGCCTAACGGTTATCGCGCGTGCCGCCCACGCGAAAAGCCAGGGTTCGATCCCTGGGAGCGACGCATCTTTTGTTATTCCTGCAATCTAGTTTTCTGGTAAATTCGAGAATCCTGTTGCGTGTTCGAGGTCCGAATGCTGTACGCGTCGAACATTCTACGCTGATTATTCCAGAAGCTTACGCATGTACATAAGGGGCTCCGCGTGGCGAACCGGAGTCAGTTTCGCCCCAGCGTTCGACTCTGCTCTTTCGCCGACTTCGACGCCCGCGACGCTCTACTGTTATCTTGTGTTTCCTTCTTATTTTGGGCACAAGTTCGCCCGATTAAACGTTTAGTTTACTCAGTTATTTTCCGCCTCATCACTTGTCATTCGTGACACTAGAGACAGAGCGAACCACATTAACCAAAACACTGAAGGCTCTCCACGTTTCGCCGGGGGATTCCAACGCTCTCCTCTTCCCATTAGAATCCCGGACGAGGAGAACGAATATACTGAAAGCCCTCATGGACTTTTTAGAAGCGACAAACCTGTCATCCAGACTTTGAAATAGCATACGACATGCCTTCATACTATGGTCTCCAATGGGTCGAAGCGGCGGATGCTTCGTTTTGTCGCCCTGATCATGGTGGGGGCGCTCGTGGCCATGTGGCGCTTCAACTTCTTGAAGTCGGCGCCCAGCCGGGGAGCGCGCGCTCCGGCCGCGGGGGGATGCGACCTGTCCTTCCATTGTATCAGCGGCTATACCCTTAATTTCTGTAAATACGCCCATCCCCATTATCCCTTTCTATCTCCTATCCTCTTTTTCTCCAGATTTCCCGCAAGACGACGAACCAGACCCATCCATGGGTGACTAACAACGCGTCTTGCATCCCTCTTTTCATTGATTTATTTCTTTTAATTTATAATAAAAGCAATATTTACACACACTCGGTCCCTGTGTACTGTGGCGGTGAAATGATGGATTTATGTTGGCGCATTGGCACTGATTGCCTTTTCCCCCGTGCAATTGCTGTTTTTAAACGAGAACCTTCCGATGATGACTCAACGTGACAAAAATACTCGTATAAATGTAAACCTCCCGACACAATATACTGGGCTTTCAATAATTTAGAGTAATTCGAAATAATTCCGTTAAAACAGCTGGGTCGTGCTCACATGTTCGTCCGACAGCATGTTTGGCAACAGTTCCGTAAATTGTTTACACACACTGCGTGGCTTTATCAGGGATTTTTTCCACCTTGCCCTCCTGCCTTCTTATTGAAAAAAAAATTTTAATATGTTACA
>JABSTQ010000320.1:0-47933 GCA_013358835.2 Ixodes persulcatus
CAAACGGCTGCCAAGAAAGTTTAAGCATGAACAGACCCTCCGCTTACTGTTACCCAAAAGGAGATTATTTAGGAATGTATAACTTCAATTATAACTAGAGTGGTTTTTGCTATGGATGACACCAATCTCGCAACAGAAGCGTTTACGTCAGTAGTTGGCAAGACGCGATTAGCATTTGGTTCCAAAATGCAATTCTCAACTTTCCAATTACCCGGATGGTTTTCCAATGATTTAAAATGTACTTAAAAAAAATAATTTTCATAGAATTTAAAAAAAAAACAGGCTCTAGCTTCTGGTACCTCAATTTAGTATTTATCGTTCTCTCGTCCAAAAAATTGTACTCGCGCGATAAACAGTTATATCTTGATGATGTCGAGCGCAGTCTGAACCGCCGCCCGAAATTTTCTGGAAGTCTGCAAAGCAGCACACTCGTAAAAATGCACATGCAATTTCACTGCGGGATTGTTTACTGGAAACACTAAGTGTTTTCGTCCCAACCAGAGGTGGCAGACCGTTTTGCAGAAATTTTAGTCAATGCTACGCAGTGGTCAGCCAACTATTCAGCCTATTGACATGGAAGTAAACTGCCAGGATGTTTTGACGGGCGCTTCAGAGTAGATACGGATGAATTGAGGAAGGTATCAGAAACCTTAAACCGAAGTTATCTACTGGAGAAGATGTGATTTCGAGCTTTATAATCAAGGTTGTGGTGACTTGTTCGCACGATTTTAAAACACATTTTCAACTTTCACATCGCTCTGGTTTGTTCCCATCGTTATGGAAGAAAGCGGTTGTCGTGCCAATATTAAAGGGGGGCGATTCATCGGTTGTCAGTAATTATCGGCCTTCTTTATTGTGCGGCTTTTCTAAGGGGTTTGAGAAAGTTATTATAAACATAATAATCATTACTTCCGTCAAAAATTAACGACTTCGCAGCACGGGTTCATAACGGGACGGTCAGTTGAAACCAACTTGTGCTCCTTTTTACATTTCGCAGCACCAATTGTTACAACAGGGGACAGGAAGATGCTATTTATTTTGATATGTCTAAAGCATTCGATAAAGTTGATCATAAGCTATTGCTCCACAAATTATCGTTATACGGTTGTTGTTCTGAACTACTTAACTGGTTTCAAAGCTACTTGTCATGTCGTACGAATCATGTTCGAATTTCTAGTGTCCCTTCTAACTATTTTATCAACTTCAGGGGTCCCACAGGGGTCTATTCTTGGGCCTCTTCTGTTTCTGATATTGTTAATGATATAGCCTCATGTGTAAAAAAAGCTGAGCTCCTACTCTTTGCGGATGACATTAAGATTTTTTGCGCGTTGCTACTCTCTTGATTGTAATGCTCTTCAGCACGAAGTGAACAACATACTGCAATGGTCTTTGGCGAATAATTTGCTCCTAAATCCTACCAAAACTAAGGTTCTATCTTTGAGCAGACGACACACTGTTATGCATCTTTACTTACTCTTTGGAAGGATCCCAATCGAACGCGTGACTGTAATGAAAGATCTTGGTGTGTGCCTTGATAGCGCGTTGTCATTCAATGCTCATGTTTCTTTTATTGTGGCCGTGCGATGAAAATTGGTACATATCTCGTATAACTCAAAAGTTCAGACGCCCTCTTGAATGTCGTTTATTTGTGCTTTAGTTCGTTCACGGCTTGAATTTGCCTCTGTTGTTTGGAATTCTCTAACAAGTACACAGTCTTTAAGTATTGAATCAGTGCAAAAAAGAATGACTCGCATTTTATATGATAGACACTTTCAGCGTCGCTTTTATTGATTATTCATGTCTTCTTAAGAGCGTTTTACTTAAGTCTTAGTCAAATAGAAGATTCGAGCGTGATCTGATTTTTTGCATAGGGTGGTAAATGGTTGGACTGATGCTAATCAACTTCTGAATTCTGTCGATTTCATGTTCCTTGTCGCGTTACCAGAAATTTTACTGTCTTTTATGTTCAATTACGTCTAAACTCTCACCACTGTCCCGTATGCGAATTTCATTTAATACAATCGCATCGTCTAGCTTGGACATCTTCGCAGATCTCCCAGTTTTTCGCCGGAACTTGGCAAGTCTAGTTGTAAGTTGAACCTCTATTACTTTGGTGTGAAGTGTGCGACCTATTTATAGTCATGCTAATTTGTACATTTAAGCTGTTCGTGTGCTGTGTTTCTTCTTTTTGTCTTGTGGGCGCCAATGTGAATACTCGTGTGGTTGTGGTTGGGCACAATAAATAAACAACTGATATTATATTATTATTATATTATTATTATTATGAAAAGTACATCAGCGGGACATTTTGTCAGCTCATTGCCCGACTTGTGGATGTGATGCACTGCTCACAGGTATAACCGTCCTTCATAGGAACAAGAACTCCTTCATCCTGATGTAGAATACCCGAGACTGCAGTCAAAACTGGGAAACTTGGTCGAAGAAAAGACAGGGAAAAAGAACGTCTCAAACTCAGCCACTGGGTTATTTCCTCAAGGCCTTATATATCCACAACGTAACCCCCACATCCGACCACCGACGTCACAAAGTCAACCTTTGTTATACAATCCTTCCACACTGGTATTCACGTGAACCGTAAACGGTGACCTCAATTCCAGACTGAAAACTTGGGACCTTGAACACAACAATTACATCGACCCACGTCCTTTCCAGCCGGAGTATGAAAGGGCTGTGCTTCATCTAAACGATGAATGATATGTCTTCCAACTGAAACCCTGTCCGCAAAATGACTCATTGCACGTTCAATTAAAACTATAAAAAAAATACGTTTTAAATAACTTATTGGAACTAATTCCGAGTTGGAATTGCAGCAACGAACAGAAAATGAAGCGAAAAAAAAACATATGCGGTTATTCCGTATTTTCACACAATTTCTCACAACCTTAAAGCATGTGCAAAGAAATATGGGATAGATGTAGTTTGACACCGTTTCAGACGAATCGGAAAGTATGTCAGAAAGCGCACGTGATAAGTCGGTTGATTGCTAGGAAGGGATGGTCTACTATGTGGTTGAAACGGCAAGGTGTGCAAATGATAGATTGGTAGAGCACAAAAGAAATGTAAAAGTAAACTCATCCAAATCAAAGCTCGCTAAACACGTTAGTGAGAGCAACGATTGTACGGCAGTTTGTTCGCAAACTGCCATTTTGCACAGAGAGCGTAACAACACAAGAGGATCATAACAGAGACAATTCGTATCAAATCCATCGGTAACTGTATTAGACATGCATCGATGCAACTCGGAAGTTGTTCCAAGAAGTTTCTTAAATTGTTATATATAATATCTATATATATTATATATTATATATATATATATATATATACAGGTGTTTTTTTTAAGCTTAACAGATTGTTTAAAAAAAGCCGTGAAAGTTACACTTATGCCGCTTGTGGAGGTGAGTTACACGGCCAGGGGACATATTATAGGGTGTTAATCGTAACGATCAGTCGGCTAATTAATAAATTCGGTAATTAACTTTTTAAATTATGAAATAGACATATGGTTCCAATTAGAATTTTCTCAGCGTTATCGAAAACCCCTCAATCAGTCATTTTCAGAAAGACTTTGAGCGCGTGAGAAGCGTAGTAGTGGCATAAGTTAAGCGTGGAGCAGGTACAAGGCTGGGGCTAGATAAGAGACGGAAATCGCGGGGCGCCTTATCGCAACCTCTAGCTTTGTACCTGCTCCACGAGCGGAAATCAGTCAGTTCACTACACGCTTCTCACGCGCTCAAAGTCTTTCTGAAAATGACTGATTTAGGAGTTTTCGATGACGCTGAGCAAATTTCTAATTGGAACCATATGTCTATTTTCATTAATTAAAAGTTAATTAACGAATTTTAAGTATTAGCCAACTGACCATTACGATTAGCCCCACTATAATATGTCCCCTGGCCGTATAACTCACCTCCACAAGCGGCATAAGTGTAACTTTCACGGCTTTTTTTAACAAATCTGTTAAGCTAAAAAAAAACACCCTATATATATATATATATATATATATATATATATATATATATATATAATATATATATACGGTAGTAACGCACTTGAGACGGTTGTTGGAGTTTTTAAAAATATTATGGTAAAGTTGGTCGACGTTTCGGCCTGAGCCAGGCCTTCCTCGAGACTGAAGGAACGGAATGCCGTCAAGCGGAAGGCGCATCACGTTTACAGAGCTGGATTGGCCCAGACGGCCAGCAACGCACGCACGCAAAAAAAGAAAAAAAAAAACTGTTGTACTCCGTACGCCCGGCCGCAGCAGACGCCACCAGTCATCGGAGCCAACCAAAGGCTGCGACAGATTTCACGACCGCAGGAACGGAGCGCCGTCATGTGCGAAAGGCGCATCACGTTCACAGGGTTGAATCGGCTCGGATGGCCAACAACGCACGCCGCGGAAACACGTAAAACCAGAAATATATATATAATATATTATACGTCGTCCAATAATATATTTTAAGCATTTATCCTTTTTACGATAAATATATATATAGATATATATATTTACAGTTGTAGATGAACGTGCAATGAGTCATTTTGCGGGCAAGGGTTCAATTGGAGGACGTATCAGTTCTCGTTTAGATAACGCACAGCCTTTCAGACTCCACCTGGAAAGGAAGTAGGTCCGTGGGATTGTTTTGTTCAAGGTCCCAAGTTTTCAGTTTAGAATTTAGGTCACCGTTTACGGTTCAGGTAAAGGTCAGCGTGGGTAGGATTGTATAACAACGGTTGACTTTGTGACGTCGATGGTCGGTGATTAGGTTGTGGATACATAAGGCTTTGAGGAAATAAACGCAGTAGCTGAGCTTGAGACCTTCTTTTTCCCTGTCATGTTCGTCGACCAAGTTTCCCAGCTTTTACCACAGTCTCGGGTATTGTACATCATGATCAACATCAACCAACTCGCCTGCCCACTAACACATTGCGTGAGCATCTCGTCAATAACGCTTCACGAAAAAGAACGACAGTATTTGCAGTTTGCCACACCCCGTTCAGTAGGCCCCAAAAAAAAAACTTTAAACGTGTTAATGCGCGTAGGACAGAAGAGAAAGGACCTGGGCTGTGAAGGAGTATAATGTAAAAGTGGTTTTTTAGATAGCGGTGTGTTTGTCCAGTAATTACCTTCGTGTCCTTGTTTTTTTTTTTTTTAGTTTTCAGCTGACCCGATTGCTAACAATATCGATAAGAGGGAAGAATCAGCGGTTTGGTTTTTGTCAAGTAGGCCGTTGCTAGTTTATTAGAAAAACATTTCAACTGAATCTGACTTTTAGTTTGTCCTACTTTTTTCCAACTCATAGCGTTAGAATATTAATATTAAACGCCGGGAATCTTGGTCGAGTCGTGTTTAGTCCGCCGCCAGGTGTTCCTTTCTTAACGTCCCTGAGCATATCGCATGCTGGAAACTATACCTCAGCAGAAACTTGAGCTCAACTTACTGGCCACATTTTCACTCAGGCCTGCGAAACAATTTTGGAAAAGCACGTTAGTATAACTCATCGCAACCCCTATGTGAGGGGCAGGGTTGATCTCAGCAGATTTTGTTGAGTTGCTATTTCAGACAGCGAAAACGTTAATTTCGATATATATTTTATTAATGTCGACCATTTAAGGAGACTAGATCAACTCTGTGAACGACAGCCATTGATAAAACTGGATGCAAACAAGTTCGGATGTAAAAGCTCGAGCAAAGGATTGGAATGACAGCTGCAACACAGGGACTGCCGGTGCCAGCCCCTCGTCTGATGCTCTTAACTGCAGGGAAATATGAACAAAAGGAGAGAAAAATAAATATTATATATACTACTGAGATGAAGAACAAATATGCCGCTCGTTTCAAGTGTCCTAACTGAAATCCCCCCGCCTCCCCCACCACCTTCCCCCCCTCCCCCCTTAAAAAAAGAAGAAATAAGTGGTTTGCCAATGGCATTGGAAAATCGCCGGGGTAGGGACAGAATATTTCGTAATAGTGGCCCGTCTACACTACTCTCCCCTCTCCCCCCTCTCCACCCACACTTTCCGTCGCCTCTTCACCTGCCAAACGCACTCGGATCCCCTGCTCTTAGCATTTTAAAGCTAAAAATTCTTGCAGTAAAGCGATCTTGCGAAACTACCGTTTTGCCGATTCGTGTGCATGTAACTATGTTTGGGCGTTTCTACAAAATAAATAAAAAAATAAAAAGGAAACTTTGATTGCGTGCACAGAAAGTTAGCATAATTGGGAATAATATAAAGAAAAACAAAAGAAAAAAAAAAGAGAAAAGCTTTACTTGTTTAATAATGCGGGCTCAAATTTTGGGTAAATTTACTTTTTGATGAAATTAAAAATGTATATAAATTATTTCGTGACAACAAATTAAACTCAAGTCATACCAGTCCGATAGCAAATGTATAGGCCTACTGACGTACAGTATTCGATAAGCAGCATGTGTAATGAAATATAAGATACACGGCTTCAATATTGTCACGAATGACAATTAATGAGAACAAGTGATGAGGATCGGCAGCGCCGATCCTCAGGCTACCGAGGAGAAGAAGCTGCACCACCTGACGAGGGTGTGAAAATTAAAATATTCGCCAGTCTGATCCGCAATCCCTCTGCAAGTGTCGACGAATATGAAACGGGCCCTACTAGCGCGCGCCAGACGCTACCAGCGTCACCCTGGCGTAACCAGTCGAGCGATATCCGGATCCGACCTTGGGACCACCCTCCACGGCATCCGTGACATTATCCGTGAAGTCGTCCAGAAGGAACTGAAGAAGCTGCTGCCCGCTGCCGCACGCCCGACCTCGCTCTCTATCGCCCATGGTGTGCGGGAAGATCTTCAGAGAGCCACAAAACCATAGGCTCCCGTCACCGTGGCAGCCCCCGAGGAGCCCACGATGACTTACGCCGCAGTGGCCCGACGGCCACCGCCTCCTCCTATACCTATGTCACGCCGGCCCGGCGTCAGTCTCCTGCGCCGCAGCACGACCGACGCCACGACGACCACGTCCAGTACGCCTGCCAGGAGCCCCACGTACGCCGGAAGCGTATAAGCAAACCATATCCCGTACAGCACCTGGCCATGCCGCCTTGTCACGTGACATGACGTCACTTCCGGCAGTAAATTCTGTTGTGTCAAGTGACATGACGTCACTTCCGCTTCAAAGCGAAACCAGCTATTTCATTGCTTTGCGAAATGTCATGTGACGTGACCTCACTTCCGGTTAAAATTAAACCAGTTGTTTTATTGGTTTGCGAAATGTCACGCGACATGACGTTAATCGCGCTGCTTTGACAAGGAAAACATGGCGGCCGCCGCCTGAAACTTGAGGCCTACGCGGTCCGTGCAGGGCGGCTGAAGTTTGAGACGCTTGAAACGCGAAGCCTACGCGGTCGACGCAGTCACGGCTGAGACCACAGTGGCTGAGACGCTGCGAACGCGGTGCCACGAGAAACTGATCTCTTAGTAACGCGCCTATGCGACGCCCCGCAGTATGCGACGTCTCACATCGTGCTTCAGGAGTGCGTAAAAGGCGCAAGTACTTTTCTCCTTAGCGTTCCCAACTCGTCGCTTACTACCAACGCGTACCGCTGGTTTCCGAAGTCGAGCCTTCTCTCGATGTCGCAGCTGGTGTAGACTTTATTCCTGCTGAGCAGGTTTCTCGCCGACGCGGTGGATGTGAACCATGTCGTGCATGAACGCTTGCCTTTTTGGATACAAAAATGTGCTCCTAAATATGCTCCGTCGTCACGAACGCTTACGCCGACTCAAAAGCTCGATTTGAAGTATCGCCACCATTTTTATTTCGCCTGTACGCTGTCATCGCATCACCGTTACTCGCGACAACGCAGGTCTTCGTGCTTGCCTTCCAGCGGCGCCGCGGCTCTTTCCGACCCAAAATTAATGTGGCTATGTAACCGCAAATTCGGGAAGTCGTAAAGGATCAGCTTAGTAATGTTAGACACACTCGTGCCATTGGAGAATATTACGTGGTGGAGGTACGCAGATGACGATACGCGCATGCCCAGTGGAACTATATGAAGATAAAAAAAAGTGAATACTTTGAACTCTTAATGTTTTTATTTTACCACATTAAATATATCATTCCACTGCAGTGCTGGTTTCAAAGAATGTTATTTCCTCAGTCCTTTTGAAACAACCAAGGCTCTTATATCAGGCACATACATGCAAAAATCAATAATGGGAAGATGTTGGAATTGTATGGCCATGAGCTATGAAGCAAAATGGCAAGTTCACACAGAAAAACAACAGTATGCATAAATAATTAAAGAAGTTGACGAATTCAAATCATAGTTTCTCCAAGAACTAGGATAAATCAAACGGGCATGTCGCTTGAAATATACGAGGCACATGAAAGTTGTAACTTTTAAGCTATTTAGCTTATTCATGAAAAAGCTGGTTCACCCACTTGTAACTGCTTACGACCAGAGTGGCCGACCAGTCACGCAGTCACAAGAGAGTTAAAACCGGTTTCGCGCCACTCCTATCGTAAGCAGTGGCAAGTGTGAAACAGCCTGAACTTGTGATGCTTCCGCTGTAAACACCAATTGTAAACAATGAATAAACCTCTTCTGTTCTTACCTAATTTCCAGCATGTCGGATGTTGTAGGATAATCTCACATCAAACTTGTGTGCGCAAGCCCGAAACTAACACGGCTTCAAAATGAGCAGAGATCTGAAAACTCGTGTGGGATTCGAAATCATACCCAACAATCCTGGGCATGGAGCAGACATTCGATTGTATCAGTTCGAACGAGCAGCTGTGTTTTTCCTTTTATTAGTCTAGACAGTTTAAATGGATGTAGCCTTTGCCTTTCTACATAACATGTGGAAATGAGCATTAACAACAGACGAATGAAAACACGTTAGAGAGCAGCTGTACCTAATTCTACTTGCTGGCTGATGAGATCGTGGACGACCACATGAAGCGTGCAGTCTTCTGCCGCGCATGTGAAACCTCCGTGTACGCCCCTCTTTCGATCTTTTTTTTTCTCCACTTTTCAAGTATCTTTAGAGATGCTAACAAAAAAAAGAACCATGGGGCTAAGGACGCTGGTAACTGGTCACCGGATCATGGTCAACAAGAGCTGAAGGCGAATCAGTGTCACACTACATTGCTGAGCGGCGCCATGTCGCTCAGCACTGCGAGTAGACATTCTCGTACAAGATGTTTTGCGGCCGGTTGGTTTATGGTGTATGCGAGGAAGTCATTCAGCGACACCACCTCGTCATGCCAGATCTCACTTTTGCGAGGCCTCAAGAACTTGTGACTGCTTCGGAGTACGCCACAAACCTTACACGAGAGACCCCAGACTTCCGGGCTCCAGAAGTGGCAGAGGTTCGCCACATTGAAAAACACGACGCACACAAGGCATCAAACGGTTCATCAATGCCAAGCCACAATCCTGGCGCAGTGAAGACATGTCCGAGTACAGCTGGAAAACGTTGGCATCAAAATGTTGTGCACGTCGCAAGTAGCTACCATTTTGAACATGCCATTTTTGTAACGGAAAGGTTGGCCAAATCCAAGCACGACGCTGCAGAAGCGGACTTTAGTCGTCGTCTGGAATAAGACGGATCAAAGGCAGAGCCTTAACTTCATTGAACCGGGGCGGAAAATGTTGAAGTTCGACTAAACGATATTCCCATCTGCATAGAAGTAGACACTAGAACTGCTTAGTCCGTAATTGTTCTAAAGAGAATGTGTCATCTTGGAACGGCTGCATAGACTTAAACGTAAACCGCTTTCCAAATGTATTCACAAAGGAAGTTTGTGGTTCTGGGAAGTGTCAACTTTTTCACGCGGTTAAAGGGAAAGTAGTGTGGGCCACCATTGCTCATTCCAATTCCAAGTGTTCAATAAGCTCCGCACTTTCGCACTAAATCCAAACTTCATACTCAAATAGCACAAGCTTCGATTTGTTCCTTTGGCACTTGAGCCAAACATCACGCAACTCGAGACACAAGGAATTTTGCCCCCAGTGCAGAACTCTGCATGGGCTATGCCAGCTTCACTAGTGTGGAGGTAAAACGGCATGATCTGGCTATGTGGAGGTTATAAACGCATCATTAATCGAATCATGAATTGGGAGTCATATCCGCTGTCAACAGCAGAGCAAATGTTGACATAACTTGTAACACAGTCCTTTTAATACGCTCTTGGTCATGAAACTTCTCCGTAACGCTATGGAAGGGCTTGGTATGCGACCATGGTCTGGCGCTAAGGTCGACAAGGTGCCAGAAAGCTGTCAATCTACCAGCACTGCTGGTAATTGGGCATCCAGGAAGTCGTATCGTAATTTCAAACCCACTCTGAATGAGCCACCTTTAGATCATGGTGAAGCGTCACCGCACTGACAGGGTTTCTCAAAACTCTAAATGTATTTGGCTCTGCACGCAGAGTCAACCGGTCAAACTTTAAAACCTTCAATGCAAGTACCAATTGTAAACAGTGTTGAATGTCAAGTCCGCCAGCAACGCTTGTAAGAACACCGTGCAAAGTCCAAGTGACGATGCTCCCTTGGCCCCCTTCACTCGCTCGGGTCAAGCATTGTTCGCATCAGGAAACGGCGAACATAGATAGAACTCTCTCAATGAATGTCGCAACGTCCAGTCCGTTGCGCCGTTCTTTCAACTGAAACTCATTAATGAAACGCATTTAACTCCAGTATGCATTCAATTGAAGAGAAGTAAGTTTCTGGACCCCTGAGGATGGACGACTCCGCTCATCATCGCTGAATTCTAAGTTTTCCCCAGTGGGAACTGCAGTTAGTAGTTGGAACGCCTCGAAATTTACTTCGAGGCTAAGAACATCACAAGCTCCGCAAAGAAGCGAGTGGTCTCCCTGATGACCTGCGGTGAATCACCCTACGACACTGTATGAGCCCTGCTCGCACCCAAACAGCTTTCAGAGGTTGAGTTTGAGGATATAATCAAGCTCCTCAATGAACACTATGACCCCAAGCCGGTTGAACTGCTCAGTCCCTTCAAATTCTATCAACGGAACAAACCAAACACCGACAGGTTTTATCTCCGAGTATGTGGCCGCACTGCGAAAAATCGCTGCTGACTGCAACTTCGGAACAGTGACGGCCACGCCGACCACACCCACCCTGACAACAGCCACGACAGCCATGCCCGTGTCAAATGCCAGTTCTTCACGAGAGACGCGACATGCCCCGAAAGCCCCAGCGAGAACATTCTCAACTGTGCAACCGCTCCAAGTGATGCTGAGGGACCGATTCGTTTGTGGCATCAAGGATTCCCACCTTCAAAATGGTTTGCTAGTGGAAGGGAACACAACCTCCGAGCGCACCTACACTCTCGCATTGGCAACAGATTCTGCTGCCAGCCAGCTACTCCGGATCCAGACACAAGAAGGTAAGGTACACAGTTGCACTGCATCCACAAGGGGGCAAAGTCATGAAAGAAACCCTGTTTTTTGTTGCACAGGTATCCGTTCAACTGTTGAATGCAAGCACGCTAAAGTCGCGTGAAAATTTTTACACAAGGGTCACCTCGAAGAAGCGCGTTTCAATCACAAAGTTCAGCTCAAGTCACAGGAACGCTCGTCAAGTCGCACCCGTCGGTATACGTTACGCAAGGTGAGACACATGGAGACCAATTTGCAGTAAGCAGCGTCGCTAAAGGGGACCCATTGTGGATCATTGTCGCTCTCCTGGTGAACACACGACCTTTGGAAATAGGTCAGACACTCTCAACAAACGTCGCAGATTCCAGTTCGCTTCGCCGTTCTTTCAACTAAAACTCAATAATAAAATGCATTTAACCCCACAATGCGTTAGTGAATAAAACTCTTCCACACGTGTCCCATTTGAAATGTGTTGGACAATGCAGTCAGGTCTAAAATGAATGAGATTGCAAAATAAGCGCATAATGCATGGGAGCTTAGCAGACTCCCGCGTCAGATAAGAAATCTGGGTGTACAAGAAACGTAAAGCCAAAAGAGTCCAACCGGACAGTCAACCAGGGTCAAGTCGCGACACAAAGAGGGCTGTTCACAGGGCAAAAAAAGTATAGGAAAAACCGTTACCGCGGAAGCCCGCGCTATTCTCACAGACGACTCGTTTCGTCGTTGCAGACCCACCAGAGTGAAGCTGTCGTTCACGTCCTTGGCAAGAACTGCTTTACAGGGGACAGTTGCCAACACCGATGCACCTACACTAAAATCGCTGACTACCCCCCCCCCCCCCTCCCTGGGCAAGACAAGGTCTTGCCCAGGGAGGGCAAGACCTTGTCTTGCCCTCCCTGCAACCGTGAGCACCCAATCTGCAACCGTGAGCACCTTCTTTGCCTGCAGGGTTACAGCATCCACATTGAACGAGCGATCGGCTCATGGGACTGGGCCGAGGCACACAACACTTCAAGGGCACGCTGCTGAGGGAGATCGGCGGCCGAGTGTGTTGGTGCGCCGAAGCTCGGAGCACGTAAAGCAGGAAGCTTGGACCGCAGAACCCAGGAGTTCAAGGTTCAATTGCCATCCCTGCTTGCTTTAATCTGGACGAGCATCGTACGGCGTGCGGTCACAATCACTACTGTGTGACCCAAGGTTAATGGCCCCAGGCCGGCAGTCATAGTGCAGCCGGCGAAATTTCTAATCTATGATGTAAACCAGTGTCGCCGAATTCGACAGGCAGACAGACCTTACGCTTTGTAAACACGGACATGAAGTTTGGTTTCGGGCACTGCCAGCATACCTTGTCTTGCCCAGGGAGGGGGGGGGGGGGGTGGTAGTCAGCGATTTCAGTGTAGCTGCATCGGTGTTGGCAACTGT
The DNA here is from genome assembly GCA_013358835.2 of Ixodes persulcatus. Lineage (NCBI taxonomy): Eukaryota > Metazoa > Arthropoda > Arachnida > Ixodida > Ixodidae > Ixodes > Ixodes persulcatus. Next base: position 12,823 of record JABSTQ010000320.1, read on the forward strand.
CCCCTGTAAAGCAGTCCTTGCCAAGGACGTGAACGACAGCTTCACTCTGGTGGGTCTGTAACGACGAAATGAGTCCTCTGTGAGAATAGCGCGGGCTTACACGGTAACAGTTTTTCCTATACTTTTTTTTGCCACTGTGAACATCCCTCTTTGTGTCGCGACTTGACCCTGGTTGACTGTCCGATTGGACCCTTCTGGCTTTACATTCCTTTTACCCCCAGATTTCTTATCTGACGCGAGAGTGTGCTTATCTGCCATGCGTTATGCACTTATTTTGCAATTTCATTCATTTTGGTCCTGACTGCATTGTCCAACACATTTCAAATCGGACACGTGTGGGAGACGCTTATTCACTAACGCATACTGGGGTTAAATGCGTTTATTATTTAGTTTCGGTTGAAAGAACGGTGAAGCGAACTGGAAGCTGCGACGTTTGTTGAGAGTGTCTGATCCATTTCCAAAGGTCGTGTCTTCACCACGAGAGCGACAATGATCCGCAATGGGTCTCCTTCAGCGAGGCTGCTAACTGCAATATGGTCTCCATGTGTCTCACCTTGCGTAAGTGTCTACGGACGGGTGCGACTTGACGAGCGTTCCAATGACTTGCGCTGAACTTTGTGATTGCAACGCGCTTCTTTGAGGTGTCACTTGTGTAAAACTGCACGCGACTTTAGCGTGCTTGCATTCAAAAGGTGAACGGATACCTGCGCAACGAATACCTTCTTGTTTCTAGATATAGACTTGCTGGCTGGCAGCAGAGTCTGTTGCCAATGCGAGAGTGTAGGCGAAGTCGGAGGTGATGTTCCCTTCCACTAGCAAACATTGTTGAAGGTGGGAATCCTTGATGCCACAAATGAATCGGTCCCTCAGCATCACTTGGAGTGGTAGCACAGTGGAGAATGTTCTCGCAGGGGCTTGCGGGGCATGTCGAGTCTCTCGTGATGAAATGGCTTTTGACACGGGCATGGCTTTCGTGGCTGTCGTCGGGGTGGGTGTGGTCGGCGTGGACGTCACTGTGCCGAAGTTGAAGTCAGCAGCGATTTTTTGCAGTGCGGCCACATATCGGAGATGGAACCTGTCGGTGTTTGGTTTGTTTCGTTCATAGAAATTGAACCGACTGAGCAGTTCCATCGGCTTGGGGTCATAGTGTTCATTGAGGAGCTTGATTTTCTCCTCAAACTCAACTTCTGAAAGCTGTTTGAGTGCGAGCAGGGCTCATACAGTGTCGTACGTTGATTCACCGCAGGACATCAGGGGGACGGCTGGCTTCTTTGCGGAGCTTGTGATGTTCTTAGCCTCGAAGTAAAATTCGAGGCGTTCCAGCCACTAACTGCAGTTTTCGCCGGTGGAAAACTTTAGAATCCTTCCGTGATGAGCGGAGTCGTCCATCCTCAGGGGTCCAGAAACTTCCTCGTCGTCAATTGAATGCATACTGGAGTTAAATGCGTTTCATTAATGAGTTTCGGTTGAAATAACGGCGCAGCAGACTGGACATTACGACATTTATTGAGAGACTTCTACCTATGTACGCCATTTCCTGCTGCGAACAATGCTTGATCCGAGCGAGCGAAAGGGGCCGAGGGAGCGTCGTCACTTGGACTTTGCACGGTTTTCTTACAAGTGTTGCTGCCGGATATAACATTGAACACTGTTTACAATTGGTACTTGCACTGAAGATTTTAAAGTTTGACCAGTTGACTCAGCGTACAGAGCCAACGACACTTAGACTAATGAGAAACGCTGTCAGTGAGGTGACGCCTCACCGTGATTTAAAGGTGGCTCATTCAGAGTGGGTTTGAAATTACGATAACACTTCCTGGATGCCCAATTCCCAGCAGTGCTCGCTAAATTGGCAGCTTTCTGGAACCTTGTCGACCTCAGCGCCACACCATGGTCGCATACCATGCCCTTCCATAGCTTTCCGGTGTTCGAGGCGGGGTTTAAGCCGCACGTCCGGAGGCTTCCTGGCTCGTGACGACGACCATTCCCCGAAATGAAGAACCCAGGGGTCCAGTGGAGGTGGGAGAATTGGTAACGTAACGAACAGTTTAATTACATGGTTGCGATACAGTCGTCAAATCCGAGAGAACAACCGGAGCACCCTCACGCTCCGCCTTATATAGGGTCCGTTTCTTCCTCACTCTCCGCCAGGGCAGCAGGTGCGACGTGGCAAACCGCCGCCAAGTGCGTTGCAGCAAAGACCGCCGCGTCGTAGCCAGAAGTGCGTCGTAGCCATGGTTCTCCGCAGTTAGGCCCTGCCTCTCCCCCTTTCAAGTGCGATGTAGCCAAAGTTCTCTGCAGTTAGGTCATGCCTCTCTCCCTTTCCTGAGTGCAACAACCCCCACGCACACACACACGTCCCGTTGACGTCATGGACGCGTTGAGACCTGTCTCCGCAGGCCCAGACAGGCGGGCGACAGTCCCGGACAGATCGTGACTCGTTTCCGCAGCGTTGAAACTCGGAAGAAGGTCGCCGAAGGTTCCATTCTTAACACCGGATAAGTTTCATGACCAAGAGCGTATTAGAAGGACTGAGCTGCACGTTATGTCAACATTTGCTCTGCTGTTGACAGTGGGTGTGACTCCCGTTTCAAGATTAGATTAGTGATGCTTTTATAACCTCCACATAGCCAGATCATGCTGTTCTACCTCCCCACGAGTGCAGCTGGCGTAGGCCATGCAGAGTTCTGCACGGGGTGCAAAATTACTTGTGTCACAAGTTGCGTGACGTTTGGCTCAGGTGCCAAAGGAACAAATCGAGGCTTGTGCTATTTGAGTATAAAGTTTGGATTTAGTCCGAAAGTGCAGAGCTTATTGAACACTTGGAATCGGAATGAGCAATAGTGGTTCACACTACTTTTCCTTTAACCGCGTGGAAAAATTGACACTTCCCAGAACCACAAACTTCCGTTGTGAATACGTTCTGACAACGGTTTACGTTTAAGTCTATGCGGCCGTTCCAAGATGACACATTCTCTTGAGAACAGTTACGAACCAAGCAGTTCTAGTGTCTACTTCTATGCAGAAAATAATATCATTTAGTCGAACTTCAACAATTTCCGCCCCGGTTCGATGAAGTTAAGGCTGTGCCTTTGATCCGTCTTATTCCAGACGATGACTGGATCCCGCTTCCGGAGCCTGGTGCTTGGATTTGGCCAGCTACCAACGGCAAGCACGTATCATGTGTCCCCTTCCGTCACAGAAATGGCATGTTCAAAATTGTAGCTACTCGCGTCGTGCAAAATATTTTGATGCCAACGTTTTCCAGCTGTACTCGGAGATGTCTTCACTGCCCCATGGTTGTGGCTTGGCATTGATGAACCGTTTGATGCCTTGTGTGGGTCGTGTTTGTCAGTGTGGCGAACCTCTGCCACTTCTGGAGCCCGTAAGTCTGGGGTCTCTCTCGCAGTAGTCAGAAGTTCTTGAGGCCTAGCAAAAGTGAGATCTGGCATGTCGAGGTGGTGTCGCTGAATGACTTCCTCGCATACACCATAAACCAACCGGCCGCAAAACATCTTGTACGAGAATGTCTACTCGCAGTGCTGAGCGACATGACGCAGCTCAGCAATGTAGTCTGGCACAGACTCGCCTTCAGCACTTGTTGAGCATGATCCGGTGACCAGTTACCAGCGTCCTTAGCCCTAAGGTACTTTTTTACTTAGCATCTCTAAGGATACTTGAAAAGCGGAGAAAAAAAGATTGAAAGAGGGGCGTACACGGAGGGTTCACATGCGCGGCAGATGACTGCACGCTTCTTGTTGTCGTCCACGATCTCATCAGCCAACAAGTAGAATCAGGTCCAGCTGCTCTCTAACGTGTTTTCATTCTTCTGTTGTTAATGCTCATTTCCACATGTTATGTACAAAGGCAAAGGCTACATCCATTTTAACTGTCTAGACTATTGAAAGGAAAAACACAGCTACTCGTTCGAACAGATTCAATCGAATGTCTGCTTCATGCCCAGGATTGTTGGGTGTGATTTCGAATCCAACACGAGTTTTCAGATCTCCGCTCATTTCGAAGCCGTGTTAGTTTCGGGGCTTGCGCGCACAAGTGTGATGTGAGATTCTCCTATAACATCCCACGTGCTGCAAATTAAGTAAGAACAGAAGAGGTTTATTCATTGTTTACAATTGGTGTTTACAGCGGAAGCATCACAAGTTCAGGCTGTTTCACACCTGCCACAGCTTACGACAAGAATGGCGCGAAACCGGTTTTTAAGTCTCTTTTGACTGTGTGACTGGTCAGCCACTCTGGTCGTAAGCAGTTACAAGTGTGTGAACCAGCTTTTTCATTAATAAGCTAAGTAGCTTTCAAAGTTACAACTTTCATGTGCCTCGTACATTTAAAGCGACATGCCCGTTTGCTTCATCCTAGTTGTTGGGAGAAACTATGGTTTGAATTTGTCAGCTTCTTTTAATGTTTATGTATACTGCTGTTTTTCTGTGTGAACTTGCCATTTTGCTTTATAGCTCATGGCCATACTGTTCCAACATCTTCACATTGTTCATTTTTGGATGTATGTGCCTCATTTAAGGGCCTTGGTTGTTTCAAAGGGACACAGGAAATAACATTCTTTGAAACCAGCACTGCAGTGGAATGATATATTTATTGTGGTGAAATAAAACATCCCGAGTTGAAAGTATGCACTTTTTTCTCTCTTTCTATAGTTCCACTGGGCATGCGTATCGTCAACTACGTTCCTCCACCACGAAACGTTCTCCACTGGCACGAGTGTTTCTAACAGTACTAAGCTGATCCCTTTTCCACTTCCCGAATTTGCGGTTACATAGCCACATTATTTTGGGTCGAGAGAGCCGCGGCGCCGCTGGAAGGCAAGCACGAAGACCTGCGTCGTCGCGAGTTACGGTGATGCGATGACAGCGTACAGGCGAATAAAAATGCTGGCGATACTTCAAATCGAGCTTGTGAGTCGGCGTAAGCGTTCGTGACGACGGAGCATATTTAGGAGCAAATTTTCGTATGAAAAAAGGCAAGCGTTCATACACGACATGGTTCACATGTACCGCGTCGGCGACAAACCTGCTCAGCAAGAATAAAGTCAGCACCAGCGGCGACATCGAAAGAAGGCTCGACTTCGGAAACCAGCAGTACACGTTGGTAGTAAGCGACGAGTTGGGAACGCTAAGGAGAAAAGTACCTGCGCCTTTTACGCACTCCTGAAGCACGACGTGAGACGTCGCATACTGCGGGGTGTCGCATAGGCGCGTTACTAAGTGCTCAGTTCCTCGCGGCACCGCGTTCGCAGCGTCTCAGCCACTGTGGTCTCAGCCGCGACTGCTTTGACCGCGTAGGCTTCGCGTTTCAAGCGTCTCAGACTTCAGCCGCCACTGCACCGACCGCGTAGGCCTCAAGTTTTAGGCGGCGGCCGCCATGTTTGCCTTGCCAAAGCAGTGCGACTAACGTCATGTCACGTGCCATTTCTCAAACCAATAAAACAACGGGTTTTAATGTAACCGGAAGTGAGGTCACGTCACGTGACATTTTGCAAATCAATGAAATAGTTGGTTTTGATTTGAAGCGGAAGTGACGACGTGTCACGTGACAAGGGTGCGTGGCCAGGTGCTGTGCCGGATACGGTTTGCTTATACGCACTCCGGAAGACCGACGTGTGGCGAACACCCTATCGGCGCCCACTGTGCTTTCACTAACGGGGAAGCAGACTACACCTTCCGCCGTTGCCCATACCGACGACTAGGGCTGCGCGGGTTCCACCCGAACTACCCACGCCCCGTTATGGTGAATGACCTCGGGAGATCGACGAGTACCTGCGACGACCTCAGTCCCCCGAGCCTGCGTCCCGCCAAAAGTTCCGGTCGCCGTCGGCGCGACGTCCAGCTTCGCCGATGCACCGACCCCGACGTGAAAGCCTGTCTCCCCTCGCTCCTCGCCGGGGAAAACTCGCTCGGAAACCCCTGTAGGTGTAGTTGCCGAAGACGACCGACGCCAAGATCCTCCACGAACGTCTGAGGGCCCCCACTCGAACACCAGTGACCGCAACGAGTCTCCTGCAAAGGTAAACGCCGTTCACACTCTTGCAACCGAGTAATACTGAGAGAGACCAGACCGGTTTTTAAAGGGACCATGAAACGATTCTGAAATCGAATTTCATCCACCGGTCGTCGTAAAAGGTGTGAAAAGAAACACAAGTTCGAGTGCAGACTACAACGCCGACCGCCGCGGGACATAGAACCGAGCAAGAGATGCTCCGCATCTAAAAAAATTCTTCGCTATAGACCTTTCCAAAAACGAGCTTGTGGCCGGTGCCATTTTGAGCGTTCGTGCGTATGGCGCGTGCTTTGCTCGCTTTCCGAAGCGACGAACACGCACGTGCTGGGCTGTGAAGATCGCACGCTGGACTGTGATTTTGTAAACATTGGAAAGGTCTATAGAACTTTTAAAAGAAAACTGGACTCTTTTGCGCCGTCTTTCCTTCGAAAGCTCTCTGCCTTTTCACTGCGATGCATCCGCGGAAACGCAGCACGTCAGCCGAATCCACGTCGCCTATTGGGTAAGAGCCTACCACACCAGCAACGCGATCGTAAACAATAGATAGCCGGCAAGTGTTTCCTAAAAGTTTTGTTAAATAATATTCAGATAAACATTTTGTAGCATAATTAAAGGTGTGACGAAAATTGCCAAATTTGATAATGCTGAGAGTCAAGCGCCATCTATCTTGTGGTAAACGAAGCAACTACTGCACCTGCGCAGTAGGGCCGACCGGGCAGACAGCGTCGCTCAGTTACTACTTCGCAACGACCAAAGAACGCTTATTTTTCAACGTGTTCTTCTCGCGCGTCCCGACTTCAAGCAGCAAGAAAAAGGTACTTGAGACAGACCACGACGAACAAGAACGCTTGATCCACAAACACCCGAGAAAAGCTACAACGGCGACGAATCCACCGGCTCCGACCAAGCGAGTTGGCGGATTGGCCTAGCGGCCTAGCAGGCACTCCGACTCGGAACAGCGTTGCTTCAACGGTACTTGGCCGAGACCGTCTGCCCACGACCGGGTAGCGTGCTGAATGGAATATGCCCGGGCGACCCTTCCCGTATTATAGTTTGATCGCTGACCTCAATTTTAAATTAAGAGGTGAGGTCAATCTCTTCCCCTTGTTTTCCGAGGCAGTGTTGATGAACACTGTCGTCGAAAAGGGACTCTCGTCGATTCTAAGTTCTTGTTTTGTGTGATATAGAGCTCAAATAAACGCCGTATGGATTACCTTCGTAACACGGTATGTACACTTTGTTATTAGTATGCTATTTTTTATTTTGACATGACTGCACGTCACAGTCGAGCTATAACAGTTCGTGGGAGCTACGTGCAATGCCGGTCCAACCTTCCTTTGCCGAGTGTCACGTCAGTATCGAGTTGCAATCGTAAAAGATCGGTCCCGAAGCGCTTACCAACAGCGCGAATACGGCACTTCCATCAAACGCGCGCGTCCGCTCCGAGTGTGAACAGGTATTTACGTGGCTCTTGCTGAGACTGTCGTAGTTCAAACGTATCTTTTTTAACGTCGGCTCGCTCCTGCATCTCCGAGGCCGTGAGAAACGCCGCGGCAATTTGTTTCCATCTACGTCGCTTTGCAAATGACTGACATGGGCCGCCTTTAACCAACAATGACAGTTGGGCTGGAGTCTTCACCGGAAGACTCGCCGCACTTCCCAACAGGCATACCGGCGTATGGGACTAGTCCTATGCTGTCGCTGTAACGCAACATATCTCATTGAATTTCGCTCAGCTGCGATGTGTCCATGCCTATCGCGGCGATGAGAGGCGCCGATTCCGAAAATACGTCGGTGACATAAGCGCCATCAGCGCAGTAAAACCTACCGGCACACCGCCAACTCGCCGCCACTAACGCTCCCATCTCCTACTGCCGAGAGAGCTTCCGGTTCCGGAAACAGGGTACGTCACGACCGTCGAAATTACGCCGCAGCTTGTTTTGCGGTCAGTTGGTGAAAAAGAAAAAGTCGATATTTCATTAATTTTTTGTGTAGAAGTTAATGAACAGAGACGAAAACGGATGCCTGTTCGGCATTCAGTGAACATTGACGGTTTAATGTAAAAGTTATCTGGCAAAAGTAAAAAGGTCATTTCATGGTCCCTTTAAGCATCTTACGACGTCTTAGGTCCAGGTCCACTGCAGCGCATCCGGTCCTAAGAAGTTACAAGAGGCTTAAAAACCGGTCTGGTCTCTCTCGGTCTTACTCGGTCGCAAGAGTGTGAACGGGCCTTTAAGACCAGCTCCGCAGCAGCGCATCCGGTCCTGAGACGTCGCATAGGATTAAAAACCGGTCTTGTCTTCCTCGGTCGTACTCGGTTACAAGTGAGTGAACGAGTCTTGAAGAATAACCAAAATGTCGTTATCGACGGCCACGACGCGTCGGCTCTAGTCGACACCGGAGCAGACTACTTCGTCCTGAGGGGGGGGGGGGGGGGGGGGGGGGGGCTCTTCCAACGCCTTCGGAAAGTGACGACACCGTTAGATGGCCCGCGGATACGGACCGCCGGTGGGCGCCTTGCCACACCAGTCGGGAGATGCACCACTCGCGTCAAAATCCATGGTGAGACGTGCGCCGTAAAATTCGTCGTTCTACAAGACTGTGCCAGCGACGTTATTCTCGGCATGGACTTTCCGTGTGAATACGGCGCCGTCATTGACCTTGGTGAGAACAGATTGACGCTTCGGACGCCTGTTCCGCCTTCAGTGAAACCCCAAACAGCGTCAGCCGCCGTTCGAGTCGCTGCCGACCACGTGAACCTGCCGCCGCGATCAAGTGTTATCGTACCCGTCGTGACCGATGCAGCTACCTGCGGCGAAGTTGTTCGGGAAGGCAATCTTCAATTGCTCACAGGAATCGAACCCTGGCTCTTCGCGTGGGAAGGAAGCACGATAACCGTTAGGCCACCACCGCGCTGGCTGTTTGGCCAGATATGCGCTCGGCAATATGTCAAAGCGGTCTAGTTTTAAGCGAAAAAATTGGCCATGCGTCGAACATTTACAAAATTAAAATTATTCTGAGTGTTTTCATTTTTACGAACTCATAACAACAGACACATCTGTGTACAAATATTAAGCAGCCTAAACACACCATTTTCCCTCGCTCCACTTCAAAAATATTGTAAAAAAAAAATTGAATTTTTTTAAAGTTGTTTTAATTAGAACGGGGATTGAGCTATAGTATATATTTTCTGAAGCAAATCAAAGTGCACACCCCGACGTGCCTGTTCAATTCAAAATGAATCCGGCTAATTACGTTATTCGTCACTGGTTTGGAAAACGTAACAAGTACTTTAGCACGTTACCGAAAAAACAAACAAAAAAAAACGTCATATTGGCAATGCGTATTGTGTTTGCAGTACGCGTTGCCGGTATAGGCGGTACCGGTAAAACGAAATACCGCAATCACTGGGGCCATAACGCAAGTGACTTCGCTCTGCTGAGCGTAGAAAGAGAAGAAACTGAGCAAAGGTACTTCAGTAAAGTTGTAGACAATTTTGCTTCACCGAAAGCAAGGAAATGTATCTAGTAGTTTCTATGTAGTGCGAAGATGTATTATTTTTGTTTCGTTTTTATACTGGTTCTCTAAATAGTGGAAGGTAGAAAATGAGATGTCAGAACCACAAGTGGCGCTCCTCTGCTGATACTATGTCTATACTTTTTTTTTGCTACAAAATATAAACGCTAAGACAGCGGGTTGTGACAGAAGCATTTTATGTTTAAAAAAATACATAATGTTTCTTTGTTTGTTTTAGAAAAAGAGGACCTGATCAAAAAGCTGCTGTTACTAGTGCACTATTGGGCAGTAACTAAACACTAGTTAATGTTAATACTTCACAGCGCACAAACGACAACATACCTTCAAATCACATCCACACAAAGACACAACACTCGCGCAGCGCTGACTGTCAACTCTGGGATATATTAATCATCATCTTCGTTATCTTTTACTCGTACGCCCTAAAAATAAGAAGAAAGTAAAAATCATCCAAGGAAGAACAGATAAGAAAAAATATAAAAAAGGAAAAGGAGAGAAGCTAAGGAAGAAAAAGGAGGAGTCAAGGAAATAAATTACAAAATAAAAATAAAAGGAAAAAGAAAGAAATGAAAAAGGATAAGATCAAGTCCGACTTCTGTAAAAGTCACTAAGGAGGTTTTCCTAAATCATCGAACTCGTTTCTGGATAGCGTAATCGACGGGGTACTAACATATCATTCATCTAGCAGGTCTATGCTCGTGGATTCGATAACTGAAAGTCAACGCTTGGCAAATACCAATAGCAATAAGGGTTACAATGATGTTGGGTGGAAATGAAAATAAGGGTTACAATGACGTTGGGTGGACAGAAGCTTACCGGACAAAAGCTCATTGGACAACAGCTCACCCGTTTTTTCACAGACCCGGGCAAAAGCGCACCTCATTTTTTTTTTGCTACCCCGGGCGAAACACGGGCTGGGATAAAGTGCGGACGCGATAGACATCGCACCATTTTTAGGAGAACTGGCATCCCATCCCATGCAAAGGTGTCGACATATAAGCCATAGAGGGCATGGAAGCACGCACACGATGCACGTCGTCAACTTTTTTCTTCTAACCCTACAGTTTTTTGAGCGAGACGGCCTTCGGTCTCCGGCCTGGCTTCATGGGAGCCAACCTGTCTGGAACAAGGGATCCTATCGACCTGGATGGCATCCCTCCTTTCATCGACGTTTCCTGTACCACAAACGAAGACAAGCGCCAGGCAACCGAGGCAATCAACTTTTCTGTCATCAACCAGCTTCACCTCGGTCATTCCGGAACAGCCACATCGACACCCGCATCATCGCATTGGCCCAGGAGGCCGGCCTCGTCACCGTGGATCGTCAGAGGGCATGGAAGCACGCATACGATGCACATGGTCAACTTTTTTCTTCTAACCCTGCAGGTTAGTAGTCATGACGGTTTTTATTGTTTTAAGTCTAATGACTTCTGTTTAATAGTGCTTACGTGCCCAGAAGCTTTGGTGAATTCGTTCAGAGTGTTGTTGCTACTGCTTGGAGGTGATGGCGAGACACACCCCGGACCAATAATATTGAACTATCTAAGCAGCTCCATGACATGATGCGGGTGTTGCAGGATACAAATGCGCGAACTCGGAGGGTTGAGGAAGGGCAAAGTAGTATACTGATTTCGATTAACGAACTAAAAACAAACCAACAACAGCTACAGGTCATGGTAACAAATATCGGTCGGAGGGTTTCTGCGATTGAATTGAAGTCGTCTTCAATCGATGAAATACACCGCGAGTTGGCTGGTGCCAGCTAATCAGGGGCCCTAATCTGGACGCTTGACGAGAAAGACGGTGAGAAATCCGGCGGTTATGATTGGCCGGCGCCAAGGTCAAGTGCGGCGTCGGCCAGTCACGGCCGCCAGATTTCTCGCCGACCTTTTCGCCAAGTGTCCAGATTAGGGCCCCTGTTCAGCGCATTTAAAAAGAAAATCATGCTTTGCGCAGTGAATTAGATGATATGGAAGACAAGTCACGCCGGGATAATCTTATATCTCATGGTGTCAACGATTGCCTTGGTGAAACGTGGGCCCAGGCGGAAGAGAAGGTGGTTCGTTTACTTTCAGAATTAGCTTCTAGTATTATTTCGCGTGAACAGATCATGCGTGCTCATTGCTTGGGGCCTTTTATAACAGGAAAACGTCGTCCTATTTTAGTGAAGTTTCAGTCTTTCAAAACCAGAGACAGTGTCCTGCAGGCCAAGTCAAAATTAAAAACCAGCCCTATTTCTGTTTCTGAAGATTTTAGCTTTTCAACTCGTTTAGCTCGGCGCAAACTACTGGAGTTTTGAAAGGGCCAGGAAATCCAGTTTAAGCTGAGTTAGAAGAAACTTTTTGTTATTCACAAGATTTATGCGTACCCTAATAAAAAAGGCCAATATGAACTCGGCTTATTAGAAATATTGTATTCCAATGAAGTTGATGGGAACCAATAAAAACTTATTGTTATCCGATTAACCCAATACGCACGATGGGAATTCATAACGGAGCACAATATCCCGATATAGTATGCGGTTATTGGAATACAACAGGCTATTGGAGCACAATATCCCAATATAACTTGTGGTTATTGGGATAAAACACGATATTGGAGCAAAATACGCCAATATACTGCGCGGTTATTGGACTAGAATACGACATTGCGTGCATATTGGTGAACGACATGGACATACTGTACGGCCACACGTTATATAAATATCGGTTGTCGATCACGGGCCCAAAGGAGAATACAATATGATATCGCGTGCATATATCTCAGAACGGATAGTAAGTTACCAACATGAATTACGTCGGAATATACCGCGGACTAAGAGGAAACGTAACACGATATTGAGCGTTTTGTGAAGCAACATGTGGATATCGGTGTGCCCACATATACGACATCGCGTGAATGATATCGTAAAACAGCAGGAGTTACCATACGGCAATACGAGAGAGAACGATATTGGAGGTGGATACACAAAGAACACAAACGTTAAAGCGCAAGTACGTACGGCTGTTGGTACGGCACACAGTACACACAGCCTCGCGCGCTTGAAATGCTAGACAACCACCAAACCATTCAGAATAACTAGCTGGAACACCCGCTACCTACATTTTAATGAGAAAGCCCAATAACGACGTGCGTATGGTGTGATCGTTTTCCAACAAATGTTTATTGCAGTTGCTATAATGCAAGAAAAGTTAGGTTACCGGTGTTGGGACCCAAATCGAACGCGATACGTGACAATGTCGGTTCGCACGATAAAATAATGAGGGTAAATGGTTTGGCAGGTCACGTGCATGTTGTCTTCTTACGCGCACATTTATCGATACTCACCCACCTTTCTGGGTAATCCTACGTCGTACACAAAATCCACGACAACATGCGAGCACATTTCACCACCACTCTTCGTCGCCTGTTTCGCGAAATTCACACACTGTAAAAACAAAAACGACGTGAAAAATACGTGCATTTGCGCCATCAAACGATACATTACAGCCTCGTTTTATAAGAAGATAAGTTTCCATCGTCAAGCGCCCAAGCCGCGCGCGCGCCAGCCCGAGCTTCGGAGGCAGTTCGAAGCGTGGTTGGCGTGGTCGTCGTGGTTCGAAGGGAGCGAGCCCAGCGAGCCGCCGAGCATGCGCAGTGCGCAGCGGGCGGGCGGCCGTCGTCGCACAACGACCACCCGGCGTGACCGACAGTTCGAGGTCGTCGCGATCTTTGCTCGTGGGATCCAAGCGGAACCTACACGCTTTCAATCGCTTCGAAAGGTACGTATACACGACTTTATTACTTGCACCATTGAGTGCTTTGGTATACACGGATCAAAGTAAACAGCGAAGGACAGAAGGAGGTATGAAGTCTCGAAATCCCAGCATATGTGAACGCCTGTTGAAACCTCTAGCTGTGCGCTGTTGCAGGCGTGATTTCGACTGCGTGTACTTCAATGTAATGTCAGACAGTGTTCACACTCGGCTAGCTTCGCTATCTTGTTATGTCATGTGCGAAATAGACGTAGAAACCAGCGCCGCGTCTCTTTCGGATATTCAGTAGGGATGTCGCGATCCACCTTAGGTTCGAAATCGAAAGGTTTCGATATTTCCGAAGTGAACTGAGGTTCGAATTCGAAAAATTTCAATATTTTTGTATCGACCGAGGTTCGAATTCGAAAAATTCGCAACTTTCGATCACAGTCGAGTTTCGAAACAAAAAAGTTCGAAGCTTTCACGGTTTCTAAAATTTCGAGTTCGAATATTTCGAATATTTTCTTTTACTTCAGGTTCGATAAATTCGAAGATTTCAAACTATCTTTACTTGAAATTCGATATATTCGAAAAATTCGAATTTCTTGGTATCTGAAGTTCGAAAAAGTCTAAAATTTTGAATTTTTTTGGATATAAAATTCGAAAAATTCGAACGCTTCGAATTTTAATAGACATAAAGTTCGAAAAATTCGAAGATTTCGAATTTCTTTCTACATAGAGTTCGAAGAGTTCGAAGGTTTCGATTCTCTTTTAATGCTAAACTAAAAAAGCAACTTCGAAGATTTCGATTTTTTTTTTTTAAGTCCAAGTTTTCAAAGTTCGAAGTCCGGTTTTCATGTTCCTCCACACTATCAGTTTCAAATAACGTTTTCACGACTCACTGGTTTTCACGAAATCAGGTTTAGAAAAGTTAGGGTGTGATATTCAGACTCCGCGAAGTTGGTCAGGCAATTAAATGAGACGACGAGTGTCCCGAATGTGCTGGAATGTTCGCCAGTGCAGAGTGACACGTGACCATAGATCAGTAATTGTGGCCGCCAGCCTGGGGGGGGGAAGGGGGGGGGGGTTAATGTGCATCGCGCGGTAGTGATCACACGAACGCACTGTTTTACGATACTCATCCAGTTCGAAACGGCCTGGGGCGGGGGGAGGTTGAGGCGCAGAGAAACCTTGAAGATTCCTGGCAAACTACCTCCCCACTCCATGCACGCTGGTAGTAATCTGATCGAACGCCGCCTGAGTGGCGCTGGCATATTGTAAGTTAAGTTTTTAATTGTCCTGGAGGTTTATTTTCCGGGACGGAGGAATCGCCTCGCAAAAAGCACAGAGGCCGACACAACTCGTGGTCGAGAAGCGTTCTACCATACAAGTGGCGTCGGAAGAGGAAAAACGGAGGGGGCTCCAGCCCCCCTTCCCCCCTTTCCGGATATTTCGGACTGTTAAAAAAAACAATACGGAGAAGGAGGGCGTGGTCGAGCTTATTTTAATCTGAAATTATTTATGCATATGTATAGCTACTGTCGGAAACTCGTTGTCAGAAGGCACTACTTGTCACATGCTTAGTGTTTCGGAAGTTCAAAGCTATGGGTTCTAGGCATAAATAACTGTGCCATTAATAAAAAAAAAAAAAAATAAACATAACAATAAATGCGGGAATAAAAAAGCTGGAGAAAAAAAAAACTATCAAGAATTCGCCGGAAGTGTTGTATTCTTGCATATTCAGAGGCTCAGAACTTCGAAACAAGTTTCTCATACCAAAATGTGCACAGGGTAAAAGAAACACGTCCCAGGAACGTAAAACAAAAAAAAAAATAATTTATTTATTTTTCTGCAACATTATATTAGAAATCTTCTCGCATGAGTTAAGTTATTTCTTAACGTGAAAAAAGAATAAATACATTATTTTGTATTCTGCAGATAGCAATGATATGTACTGTCTGTGGTGTTAATTTAAATGCGATACCTCAATCAACTTAGACGAAAATAAATACCAAGTTTAGGGCATAATTGCAAGTAGATACTTGTTTGGACATTTCTTCGAAACTCACCTTGAATAGCAATAATCACATGTTAAGACGACACTTACCTAGGCTATATAGATCATTCTTAAAAAGTTTAACATCTCTACCATAAATAGCTTCGGCTATAGCGCGCTTCAAATATTGCACAAACGACAATCCTCAACAACCTGTCGTCCTTCCTCGCCCCTTCGGAAATTTATTTCTTTAAACCTAAGCATGCCAGAACATTTAAATAAACGGCATCGTCCGCAGCACCGCATGTAAAAATTCGAGAGAAAAAAAATTACAAATGTACCTCACTACTTGAATTCAAATGAAACCTTCCGCCGGTCTGTCGAAGTTCGACGAACGTCGAACTTTTACCCTAAACTTTTGAAGTTCGTCGACCTTTTGACTGATCAGGATTCGAAAGTTCGAAAATTTTCGAATTCTCTTGATAAATGAGTTCGAAATTACGAAAATTGTCGAATTCCCTTGCGTAGGAAGTTTGAAAGTTCGAAAAGCTTCGAACTTTTTAGTGCAAGAAGTTCGAACATTCGAAAATTATCGAATTTTTTGGTCCATCAAGTTCGAAAGTTCGACAAGCATCGAATGTTTCAGCGTGATAAGTTCGAAAGCTCAAAAAGCATCGAATCTTTTAGCCTAATAAGTTCGACGGTTCGAAAAGCGTCGAACTTCTTAGTTTAACAAGTTCGAAAATTCGACTTCCCTCGAATTTTATAATATAGAAAGTTCGAAAATTCGAAATCTTTCGAACCGCTTGATTCGATCATTGAAACTTCGGTTTCGAAAAAAAGTTCGCGGCATCCCTAATATTCAGCCTCCAGCCCCCTTGCTTCCGGCGTGCTTGCCGCCGCGACCGTTCGACGCATTGGATTCGCGGGCTCGTTCGAAGAGGCATTGTTTGAAACTGACGAGTCGCCGAAGTGTTATCGGAGCTTCCCAGGTAGCACACCGCGTCGGCCGGTATCGGGACTACGCCGGCCGGTCCTGGTAACAGGATGGCGGCGCCCGGCCATTGGCGCCGGTGAGCTACCGGCCCCGGCCGGCGTCGGGGTTTCGTCTTGCTCACTGGCCAGTTCAGCCGTAGAAGTTACAGTGACTGGCCGACATCGGGTTTTTGCTGTCTTTGCTGGCCAGTCTTTCCACGGAGATTCCAGCGACTGGCCGGTATCGGTATTTTGCTGTCTTTGATGGCCAGTATTTACATGGAAGTTCAGTGACTGGCCGGCATCGGTACTTTGCTGTCTTTGATGGCCAGTATTCACATGGAAGTTCAGTGACTGGCCGGTATCGGCGCTTTGCTGTTCAGACTGGCGAGCCCTGCCATGGAAGTTTCGTTTACTGACCGACATCGTTTTATTTATTTTTTTTTTTTTTTTTTGCCGTTTTTACTATACAGTCAAGTCATTGAGATTCTGACGAACTGCGGCAATTCATGAATAGCGAGTGGAAATGTTTGCGTTGATCAATCCTTCGCAAATAACTGCCGACGCTGGTGTATTTGATCCCAGCATGGCAAGGCTGACGTGTTTTATCGCGAAACCGCGAGAAGAAACAATGCGGCGAGGAAGATTTGCCATTCAGGATTCGAGAGTGTGACCGTACGCCATGAAAAATAAATTACACAACGCCGAACGATACTTTTTTCAGGAAGGTAGTTTAGTTTGATGTACTATACTTAAGGTCCGGCGGTATACGCACGTGCTTGGCTTTGATAAAAAATAAAAATAAAACGGTATAGTGGAGCCTCCGAATGAGGGACAACAACAAGCACGTGGCATGATTGAGCAAGCGCTTTGAGTTACAAAAACAATAATACGGATTACTTTCCAGAATCTGGACAAGTAAGAGATGTGTGTGTTGCTTATGACGCTACGAGAGGTACACAACTCTCCTGAGATCATGTTATTGGTGATGTTAATTGAGTGTGAAAATATGCTATTTCATGCAAGAATCGACTGTTTTCTGTTGTAGTTACGATCATCGAACAGAAATATTTTAAATGTTCACATAGCAAGACGACCTGTCCCCCGATAGCTTATGTTATACGACATACCGCACCAAAAAAACGCAAATATCAAAATTTTTTTTTTTTTTTTTTTTTTTTAACACGATAAAACGAGAAACACAAATGCGTTGTAGATGTTTACACTGCCGGGTTTGTGAATGTGACCCCTTGACGCTACGAAACATAAATGCTATAACACCGAAGGATAACGTTTCTGAAATCTAGTTTAATTATCCGCACTGTACTTGAATCTCAGGAATAAAAACATGTCTAGGCCTAATAAAAAAGTAAAACTGCGAAGCGCAACCTCGATAAGTAAAACCAGGCGGCAGGCGAGGGATTTCACTGATGTACCAGAACAAAATTAAGTACTACATTCCGGAAGTCAGAAAATTAAGAGATGTGCCTAATACGTAGCGCTCTATGAGCTCAGGTAAATAACTGCCTTAAAATGGCGGTATTTTTGTTTTAATAGTGGGTAAAGGTGACCGCCTTCAGACAAACTTCGGCTGCATCGCTGTGGCAGTTTGCCCACTTACACATTTTCCCATTTTGCTCTCACTATTCCCATTATTATTGCCTTATTTACTTCGTTGAAAGGACTTGCGCTGTTTGCCTACTACACTGACCCACCTATTAGCACGAAGGGAGCGAATTATCCCGGCAAAGCAAGAGGGCCACGGTTTGTGCATTGCATCAAATCAAATTCAAGTCGGAGCACGTGGAGCGGAAGCTCGCGCTGCAGAACCCACGGATCCTGGGTTCAACCCCCATCCCTGCCCGTTTCGATCTGGATGTGCATCGTACCGGTGTGCGGTCGTGTATCACTACTGCGTGGTGCACATTAGGGAGTTTTAGAATAACGTACGCAATTTTAGCGCACGCTAGCGCTAAATTTAGCGCTTGCATTAGCGCGCGCGACGCGAGAGAGTTTTAGAATAGCGTTTCTCCGTCGCGACGCAAAAGCCCAAGCATCTCGCGCTTGCGACACCACCAAGATACAGTCACAATTTTTATTTCACACACAAAGTGCTGTAACTTTAAAAACGAGTTTTTTGGTCCAGAGTACTATTTTAGATTTGTTTAAACGTGAGAATGCGACGCGAGCGGTTGACCGGTCGTGTCCGCTTGCGTCGCCTCGGCAAGAGAGGTCTCGTGTACTGACCTTCGCACATCGTACCTTCGCCGAGAAATGTTCGCGCGTCACAAGCGTCAAGTTGCCGGTGATCGTTTCCAAACCGAGTACAATGTCGTCCCGTATTGAAAATCTCAGTCGCGAGGATGCCGCCGACGTCGCACTCACGACGCCGCCAAAGCAGCCGCCGACATAGTCCTAGAAGCCGCCATTTTTTTAACTCTGCTCGTCTTGGCTGTAGCCAACTTCTCATCTCGAATCCTCTTTGGAGAAGCGCAAAGACTCTTTTCGTACGCACGCTATTTCCGAGAAATAGCGCACGCTAAAATTGCACACGCAAAGCGCAAAAAGTTAGTATATGATCTCTATGACGCAAAACCTGGTTTGCGTTCGGAGCATGCGCAGTGGCGACGACGCTATTCTTTGCGCACGCAAAGCTTTAGCGTGCGCTATTCTAAAACTCCCTATTAAAGACCCCAGGCTAGCGGTTGTACTGCACTAGCTAAATTGCTTATCTACAGCTGAGACACCAGACGCCCACTGAGGCAAACTAACTTCCGACTGTATAAACATACACACAATTGTTTCTTTTTTTTTTGAGAAGGAGTGGGATTATGCAGAGAGGCTAGTGGGTTTTTCTATGGGTACGAAGCTGTCCGAAGTAAGGTCAGAATGGAAAAACACAACATTTTTTTCATTTCATTTCATTTATTATGTCTCTCAGGGCCCGAAGGCATTACAGAGAGGAGTGGGGCACAGTAAATGGAACAAAGCAGGTAACAACGAAAAAGCAAAAAATACACAAAATAACTACTAAACATCATGTAACACGTTAAGTAATGGCACAGTAGTGGAATTCAAAAATTCAATTGAAATTTGGGCTTGTACTTCCTATTTTCACCTTCTGCGTGAGTTTTACCCTAAAGTAGGGGGCCGGCGACTGCAAAAAACATAGCTAATATTTAAAATAGTAAGAACAAATAAAAAGCGCAGTAAAAATTAAAAGAAAAAACCTCCATGTTTTCGGGGATTCGAACCACCGACCAGATGATTAGCAGAACCGCGCGTTAACAAGCCAGCCCACAACGACAAACCGAAAACGTGCCGTTTTTAGTAAATTATATGTCTATTAAATTCGTTTGGATAAATTGTGCGATGGGTTTCGTATTTAATTTTTGCTACATGTTCAGGACGTATTTCTAATACTGTGGCAATCTTTACATGCTCAATAATTGATTATTATTGTGTCTCCTGATAATGTTTTAATGGGCTTTTGAGATCGTTCTATTGCAAGCGTGTTGAAGATACGCGAACATAGTTTCCGTAAAGTCGCTAGACATCCATATAGCCAAAGAACGCAATCCAATCCAATCCACAACCTTGTTTTGCGCGTTTTGCCGGCCGTGTTGCTCGTGTGCGTTTCATATCTCTGTCTTGAGGTCAATTTACCGATTAGTCGTGATGCGTGGAGTTCACCTTAGTATCAAATGTGTCCGAAAAAGAAGGAAGCGACTGTGAGCCGTGGACCTACGTTGAATCTGCTCAACAGCCAAGATCATGGCACGGTCGTTTCAAAGTAAGTTCCCTTCTTTGTTCGTTAGGGCTAGTTTGTTTGTTCTTTTTCCGTTCAAAATGCTTGTTATTGACTCTAGATCGCTTTTTTTTACCAGTATTACTAATTGTGCGCGAATGTTGTTATGCGAGGCTGTTTTTCTTCTTTTTGTTCCCCGATGTAGAGCACTCCGTCCTCGCACTAATTATCGGTCACAAATGAGCGCTTAGGCTGCGTATTCGCTGGTCATGGGGCGGGCGGGCAGGCTAAGGCGGAAAGGGAAGGTCTGTGTGTGTGTGTGCGTGCGCGTGCGTGCGTGCGTGCGCGCGCGCGCGTGCGTGTGTGCGCGTGCGGGCGGGCGGGGGGAAGCGGCGGCGGCGGCGGCGCGGGGGTTGATTGTTTCCCTCCACCGTATTGTTTACTAGTAAAATAGAATGTCTGGAAAGGAAGAGCGCGTGGATTCTGCGTCCGGAGAGCTGTGCGTAGCTTCCGCCGCCCAGTCGTCTGCAGACGACTTCATTTTCGCGATTTGTAATCAGAAAAGAGTTGCCAAAAATTGGTGCCGCGATAAATTCACCCCATGGTGTATAATGCACAGCATACCGCTTCCGATCGCAAAGATGTGTCCCCGCGAAATAATTTTTGACGCCGCTTCTGGGCTTCTGGGAAAATTTACAAGCATGCCCTTAATTAAGGTAGTGTCTCGCCAGTTTATGGGAGGCATATTTTGTTCAGTGTAAGTATATAGTGTTCACACCTCACCAGTGGCGTCACAAGGGGGGGGGGGGGACGGGGGACGGGGGACGGGGGGCGCGCGAACCGTGCCGGGTGCAGCGCTCAGGGGGGTGTCGCGGGGGGGGGGGGGGGTGGTGAACTCGCGGCGGGCCACGCGGGGGAGGGGGGGGGGGGGAGTGTCGTTGCGGGCTACCGCCCCGGGTGCCGCTGACCCTCGTAACGCCACTGTACCTCACCCAATCTTTTTTTTTTTTTCCTTTGGTACTGCCTTTAGCGAATGGTGTAGGTTGTAATTGTTTTTTGTTGTTGCATGATTGTAGTAAGGTGGTCAGCTGGTACTAATTGAACACCTTGAAAAATAGTTGACTAAAAGTCAAGGAAAGTAACACGTAGACCACATGCAAGCACAGACTCTCAACTCGCATAAACAGAGAAGGAAGAAATAAAGAATGCGGAAGGAGCTCGAGCAGAGGCCCAAGTGGAACGTGCTGATTCACCTGTTAGCTAGAGGAGATTTTAAGAACATAATTTCCTTGTCAGTTAAAGGGGCTATGCAACAATGTTTTTACTTTGCGCAAATACCGCTTAGAACGGATCCCTGACGTTAATGACCTATGAAACACGCCTTCGTTTTTCACCCGACGCATTAGAAGTCCCAGAAAAAAATTAAAAAACAACGAGCAGCGTTCACGCCCTCAACTCGCAGCCAGAACAAGCGGCCACGTGATCTGGAGCCGATTATATGCCGCCAATGTTGATCATAGCCACGCGCTGGGGTTGGCAAAGCACAGGACACGCGCTGAGTTCCAGACATTGTTATGGCTCGGCTATTGTCGTCGTTGCAGCGATTGGACACGGGCCACTACTCGAATGCTTCTCGAGCTATCAATTATCACGAGCCTAAATTGAGTGCGCACGCAATGCTCGGGTCCAATCTATGAACCGCATTCAAATATCGTCATACGGGTGTACTGCGATCCCCGCGTTACGTCATCGAATTTTGCAAGGGAGAGATTGAATGAAAATGATCGCTTTTGTCCTTGAAATTACACCGCAACAAAGGAGTTTCTTGGCCAGTGGCATTGCATGCGAGTATCCTTGAGTCCCACTAGTGCCAGTAAGCTCGTGTAAAGTGAAAAACATTCCAATTGAATATCGTTGCACAGCTCCTTTAAGGTAACAGATGGATGGCTAATACATAAAGACAGCTCAATCTCTCTCTAATATCTACGATGGATTGTCACCTACTTATGCACTGTTTACACTGCTCGTGTATGTCAACGTTAGAAAAAACGTGAATAATTAGCAGATACTATGAAAAAGATAAAAGGGGATTATTTTAGGCCTTTATTATTCCTAGTATGGGCAACCAATGTGTCCGCACATCCGTCTTTTACCTAAGCTGCCAAGAAACTTGTGTTTACACTCTTATGCATATGGGTTAATTAACACGTTCCACTTGGACCTGTTCGAACTTTTGCTAAAGCTCCTTCCACATTCTTTGTTTTTTTTCTTCTCCATTTTATATGAGTTGGGAGTCTCCACTCGTATGTAGTGTATGTATTCCTCCCCTTTATTCCTTGTTTTTTGTGTGCCATTTTTCGAGATGTTCAATCAGAAGGAACTCACCACCTTACTACGTGGAAAGGCTATTGCTAATTCTAAAGTTTCTTCAAAATAATCTACCTGACATCTTTGCCTTACACTCCGGTTTCTGAAGCTCACGTTCTCCGAACACAGCCTTTCTGATTTCTCTGATCCTCGATCTTTCTTAGTTTCTTTTGTGTTCAATAGATCGAGTTGCGAGTGTGCACCAGTCTGCGTCCTACGTGTTCCTGTCCTTTTGTCCTTATCTTTTTGTGCAATTTTTTTTAAGTTGGTCCGTGATATTTTTTATCATATATTCTACTCTGTGTCTTCATCTTTATACTTACTGCAGCCTTTGCCAAGTGGAAGTTGGCATTCACCTTCGCCATCCTGATGCGAGTGTCCTGAGACGACACAGGATGACAGCCTCCTCTACTGAAGTCCAGGCTTCATGGAAGACTGCCATGGCTGTTCATGGTAAGGTGCTCTATATATTGAGCAATATAATAGCAAGTTATTGCTGCTAGGATTGTTTTTAACACAGACTGTGTTTATGGACTGGCCTTTGGCAATTCCGATGCCACTCGCGTGAAATGAAATCCTGTAGGGGAATTGTGCATTCCATTCGTAAGCGGAATGCTGGGTTTACAACAGAAGTGCGTCTCTACTTGCTGCCAGTATTGCTGTGTGTTGCAATTTGTATTTTGTATTTGTTTATTTAGAGTTCCCAATAATGTCTAAAACCTTCCTATTGGTGCAACACACGAACATGATTGAACGGCAAGAGTGGTGAACAGCGCTACTCTCGCCGTTCGCCAGCGCCCATTGGTTTTCGGAGAAGTTTGCAGTATTGGTCTCTATGGTATTTGGACATATATCACACATGAACACAACCAGGGCGCTGTATCTACAATTCAACACTCAAAAGATTTGCATGAATACACCTTGTAGCTGGTCATACTTTCAGAGTCATTTTAATGTTGCAAAAACGAATAATGACATTGGCATATTTGTCATGCCAAACCCTGTCACACCTGTTCTGAACTCTGATCTCGACGAGATCTCAGTACCATCGTTTCTGTTTTAGTGGCATGCACGGCGGACTCTATACTTGTTTTGCTTCAATCTTTGTAAGGGGGACGCTGTAATCCAATTCTTCTCATCTCTGGTGTACTAGATAGCACCATATTTGCAGAGATAGTCTTCGGATTTTGTAGTTTCATTGAAATATGTTTCAGCTGATAATGTTATTTGTTATTTGGCTTGTAAATTTACAAGCTTATCTAGATTGAAGGCAGCAAATATCTTACCAGCAGTCATGGTACGTGTCCGAAGTATATTGCATTAACATAATTGACCAATTTCAATCTTTTATTTGTCAGTGCCTCTTGCAAATTCTGCATGCTAGGATTGCTTTTGTTTGTTTGTTTGTTTCACATAATCTACAGCACTTTTTCCACCTTATACTCAGTGCGGCCCTCGCCGAACAGAAGCTAGCATCGACTAGGCCGATTCGTTCCTGCATCACCAGCTGAGCCGAGGTTCAGGTCCATGGCAGTCTGCAAAGGTTGTTGATGGTAAGCTGCCTTATATATTCAGCTGTGCAATAGCAGCTTGTCCTGGGTGGCAATTTGAAATGTTTTTATGTTTTAGAAAGTGAAATTTGCATGAGCATACTTGCAATGTGAAACCTTACCAAGCCTGTTCTGATCTTTCATCCTCTTGAGATTTCAGTACAGCCGTTTCTGCTGCACACACACTGCCTACTTCGGCCAAGTAGAGACTTGATTCATATGAAGGTAAGCAGGTGATTATCAACTGCTCAGTGCTGTCTGTGGTGACGTTCTCTCCTTGCCAGACAACTTACCACGCTTGGTTCGCAAGGCATTTGAAAAGGAGAGCAAGTCAGCTGCTGCTTGATGCTCCCAGTACTGAGCAGTCGACGATCGCTTGTTTAGACTGATATAAATCATGACTGTACTTCAAGCTCGGCAAGCACAGCACTCGTCTGATTCAGCCTAGCTGTGGTGTGTTGAGCGGTATGTGTAGAGCCAGTTGACTTGTGTACACACAGTGGCTGTGAGGTATAAAGCATGCCCAATTGACAACTTTAATGCAGTCTCGTGTACTCCCATTAATGTTTTGTTTTGGCGTACATGGTATGGTGTTCACACTTTTTTTTTTCCTCATTTACCGACAGTCCGAGCTGTCTGCAGATAGCGAGTTTGAAACATGCCAGCAAGTCTCTAAAGCAGTATGCAGTGCAATTTTGTTCTATTGTGCAAGTGAAGAAGAAGAGACTGCACTCCACTCCACTCAGCAGGAAAGCACCTACATGCGCACAACACTCAGTCAGCAACGACCAATTGGAGTGCAGATGCCGATGGAGCAGACAATTCCTGCATCCCGATGGCCACTGCCGGCTGAGCGTTACGCGCATGCCATGTGGCTTGCTCGCTCAGTGGCTGAGCGGAGCAGTCGTAAAAAGCGCTCAGCTAAAACGTTTTCCGATAGGGGGTGGCTGACATATAGATATTTCAGGCAGAGGGATGGCCGACATTGCTCACCTCAATTCTGAGTGTGAGCAGCTCTCATCTCAATACGAAAATTAGGGTTCAAACTTCCTCTACTCCTTTCTGACAGGATTTGAGGCATGTGCTCCTGGCAGTATTGTCGGGCTAGATATTATTATACCCAGATCCACTCCAATAAATTCCAAGAGGATGAAGTCAGTTGTCACATAGCTTGTGCAAAACTAAATCTGGAACGCACTCCTTTCTGTTTACCACTGTTTTCAAAACCTTGTCTCAATATGTGATGGGTCTGCGAAGAGAATTGACCAGGTAAATAATGTTACTTAGAAAATAGATGTCCCATACATATTAATCTGCATCTACCAACCACTGTACACTGCTTCACTACTGATTTGGTATCTTTCAATTGATTTGCCTGAACTGTTCGCACCTGTAAACATCTTGAAGATGATCACGAGGGAATGTTTCTTGTCATGTGATGTCGATGCTTAAAGTAAGTGAAGCTTGCGGGCATTTTCAAGGGCTATGGGGCATGCCGATGGTAAATACTCAATGTGAGTTTGATGGTGGACGCTGCTGATAATATATACTAGTTTGTAAGTCGCCACTTTTTATTTGATGTAATCTGCAGATCAGTTTTAGTCGTCAGGTTGCCATTATGTGGGAACACGGGGGTCATACTCTGCAGTACATTATATGTTCCATGTGTCAACCTAATCTCATTAGTATGTGTACAACAATGAGCTGCATTTGCGACCTATAGGGGGCGCCACCACCAAACAAACATGGCGGCTGGGAACAGGTCGCATAGGCTCGGCCGGGCCGCCTGAATGGGTAGCACATTCAATTTAACAGATTCTCTTTTGTTTAATGCCGTATTTTATAGGTATTTGAACTGCGACGGTTAAGTGTAGCCGGTGCATATAAACTTGCAGAGCATGGTTTTGTTTTCCCGGTGCTTTTTGTTCTTTTCATGTCAAACTTTTGTTTTGGAGATTTCGTTCAATACCGAAACTATGGGCTCCGGAGAGACGGTGATAGACTCTAATCAGTTTTGATCAGCTAAAGAAAGCGGTGATGACTACAGAATTGTTCCACCGAGAGTAATTTCCAGCTAACTCGCATGCCTTGACCATGCGACTTCTCTGTTCGCAAAATCGAGCTTTTGTGCGTATTAAAAAACAGCTCTAGTCGTCTGCTCAATCAACACCACAGGCTGCAGCAAAAATTACGAAAATTAAGCAAGCGCTTCTTGAGCCAACGTGCATGTTAACCCGCTGGCACCCCACTAAGCAGCTGATACTCGTATTTCAATTCAGGTTTTTGTAGCAATCTAGAAGTCATTTTGACGAATATGCGGGTTATGTATTATATTACGTACTATGTCCCATTAAAGCGATACTAGTATATTCTTCGGGTTGAAATATGAGCTTAGTTGACTAGCTATTAGGTGAACTGCTGAATAAAAGTTTGCATGGGCTGCTTGTCTCACGCCCCTCACCCCAGTTTGGAATTTCTGGATTATCATGTGCAGCTGGTATTGATTTACCCTGTCATTTTACTGTGATGTCGATTCTCTTTACAGGTGCTGTAATGAAGGACTCGCCTTCCCAGGTGCATGGTCGACTTGCATCACAAGCTGCATGGAAAGTGTGAAGAAAATTTCCCTAGGCCCATGACATCCAGCCCCTCTCATCCAGCGCACTCCTCTGGCGACAAGCCCATGATTACCAGCTGAGCTGTAGCTTCACTGCAACTGACAATAAACAATTACGGTAACAATTTTGTATGCTTCATTTACCACGCATGTATGAGTGACAGATGGATGTGGCAGACAGTGCAAAATAATTGTTTACACTCATTGTTTGTTAAAATTACCCTTGTTATGAACTACATCTTTCCTATTCAGGTTTGAATTGCACACAAAACCACATGTTAGCCTGTAAAACAAGACCGGGAACTGCACGGTTTTAGCCCGCTAGCCTGGGGCCTCGCTGGTATCTTGCGGTACTGCTGGTACTACGCTGGGGATTTGTGATGGCAACAGCCCGGGAACTCGCTGAGACAAATCGAGACCGGGAACTGTATGGCTTGAGGCCGCTAGCCTGGGGTCTTGCTGGTATCTTACCGTATTTCTGGTACTACGCTGGGGATTTGTGCTGGCAGCATCCCGGGAACTCACTGGGACGCCCAGTGCCGGGCGTCCCAGTCAGTCCCGGTCACTGGCCAGTGACTGGCAATCTCACTGGCCCGTTGTCGCCCCGTGGGGCGTTTCCAGCGTCGCCCCAGTAGGATCTTACCGGCAGACCGGTACCGCCCCAGTCCCGAACCGGCGAGTTGTGCTACTTGGGCAGCAGCGTACGTTTCCGGCACGACAGTCCTCGAGAACGTCGCTCGAGAAGGAATGTTATACTCAGGCACTGCACATTTCATCGGGTCAATATCACATTAGCGAATAACGTTGCAGCAAACAGCTATATTTGAGCGAATCGTCGTTTTAGCGAATAGCGGGGCTGCGTGAGCAGCCCCGCTATTCGAAAATTCGCTTTGAAGCAGCCAATGTTCTTTGTTAGTGCCCTGGCGCGAACGCTCTGATTACTCAGTGGGGGCTTGAAAGCCGGCATCATATTTGCGTCCATAGACTATGGAGCATTACGTTGCTCCGCCACAGCAGCCACGCTTTCATGCTCCTTGGAGGCCCCTGGATGACACTTCAGGTGAATCAACAAAATTCGTCGTAGTGTTTGTGGGTGTTTTAAGGATGGCGCCACACACAAGCACTTCGACGAAACAGTGCAGGAGCGAGCAAAAAACTTCCACACTCCGCTGCGCGTTCTCTTCGAAGAACTTGCCGCTTCAACCACTTCTACTTCGCTCAAACTGAGCGGCGGCACGGTTGCAACCAGTTCTGAAACGTCTCCACGACACGCTTTCCGAAAGCGTGAACGATCAGCCTCGTGCGAAAGTGGAGGCAACAGCAACGTACGAATAGAGAGAAACTGATGCTGCCTGTAACGATGATCAATGGCTAGGAGAAGAGGGTACATATTGCCACCTTGCGGCACGTATGGCAGGCGCGACGGCGCGTTGTGGGACGTCTGAAATAGAATCTCGCTGCGCGACACCATAACGACTATTCGAAAATTATTCAAAAAATATTCGAAACTTTTAAAAATTATTATTCGATTCGATTAACGAATCGGATAGGGTAATAGTCAATTCGTTATTCGAAAATTGCGAAAATTCGCACACCCCTACTCCTTGGTGGTTACCCCCTGCCATGTCGGCCCAAAAGCGAGTCTATCTTGTTGTTTGTTGGCTATTCTCTTGCTTCAGGGGAAGCTCCGGCCAGGCTTCTATGTCCTCCTTAGCCGGGGGCTCCTTTTTTGTTGTCCTCGGTGGAGCGTTCTTGTCTGAAGAGGGTGGGATGGTTCGCTTGGGACAGTTTCTATCTGTAGCTGGATGTTTGCCTCCGCAATTCCTGCATTTTGTTGGTTGGTGCACTCGTTGCTTTCGTCATGTTCGTGGCCGCATTTGCAGCAATAGCTGTTTTCGCTGGGGCAAATGTCTGCATGGTGTCCAAATCGGTGGCAATTGAAGCATACAAGTGGTTTGGGCAGTATTTGTGCACCTTGTATGTAAAATTGCAGAATTTCACGTAGCTCGGCCTTGTCGTTCCCTCAAACGTAAGCGACACAGTGGATCTTTTCGGGCCAAAGATATGGGCTTGGGTAATCTTGTGTGTTCGGCAGGACACCTCCTCCAAAAGTGTTTCGTCGGTTTCCTCTGGGATGTTCTTGAAGTATGCAATGCCCTTGCATTGCTTGGGATTCTGTGCTCTAACTGCCTGGAATTCCATAGCTCCGTCAGAGGTGGAAATTTTCTTGAAATGAGTGAGCTAGTCTGCGGTTTTTGTGTCTTTCGAAATTGCAGCGATCGTGTTCGCTTTTCGGTTATACTTGAGGGTAATATTTTCCAGATGTTTAACACCCGCTTCAGCAGCGGCGGACTTAATTTGCCAAAAAGTGAATTTTGTAACTTTCCTTTTCCAAGTTGAGCGGAAAACTACTGCCTGCATCTTTGGTTTGCCGCCAGCTACGGGCACCGCTGCTCTTCTTTCTGGTGAACGCTTTCCCAATTCCTGGAATTCTTGTACCGACGTTTTATTGACGGCGGCAGATGTCGTTGACTTGAATTTTCTTTTCATTTAAACATTTGTTAGTTGAGGTTTCTTGTACTGCTACCTTGGTGGCGGTCATTGGTTGTTTAGCCTTCGGTTTTTTGTATGTTACCATTTTGAAATCTGCCAAATCATCCGTGGTCTAGTGGTCCTCTACCATCTCGATTTCCTTTGAAGAGGTGGCTATATGGGCTCGTTTACTGCTTCTCTAATCGTGGTTATACTCCGCGGGGTAGCTTTCTCTTGCGGGTGTTTTCTACTATAAAAATGTCTAAGGATTCCCAATTTGTTCCACGGAATTTTTTTATCATACACTGAAGTTCTTGTTTGTTTCAAATAAAGTAATCGAAATCTTCTTTCATTGTGATAACGTTCGAGACGACGTCCTTGTTCTCGAGGCAAATTTTCAAGTAAGTGTCGCTCACTCTGTGTACAATGACGTTGCTGCCCTGGGTGTTGATTTGCTCCAGGTTTACAGTTTGAGCAGTAATACCATTCGCCGAAGCTATAGACATCCCTCGATTTTCTTGCGACTGTAATACTTGCGTTGCTGGCACGGCGTCAATAGATCTCTCGTCGCTAGCGCCGGGTCCGTTGTGTGGCGGTCCTAGTGGCATGGCTGGGTTGACTTCCGGTGCCGTGACTTTGTATTCTGCCGCCTGGGTCGTGCGTGTGCTGTCTTTAATTGGCGTAGCTATCGTCTGCGTATCTGAGGTTCTGTGCTGTCCCCGGTCCGGAGTTGTAGAAGGTCGGCCCCGCGAGCGTGCGAGCCGCACAACCTCGGTGTTCTGTAGGTCGCATAGCGTGGGCAAGGCGAAATATTCATATAGAAAAAAAAATGAATGCGGGCAGGGCAAATGGAAGAGCGCTTCACAGACACGTCCGCTCGCGATTACCTCCTCGTCGTCTTTTTTCGCGCCACGCCGCTATTCACCGACATCCGATCACGTGAGGAGGCGACTCAAATGCCATGCAGGAAAGTAGACGATGCGCGCGCCCCGCCGTACGTTCCCCTGCTTTTGAGCGCGCCGCCCGCCTCGAACGCGCGGCGCCGCTATCGGCCGAATTCAGTCACGTGAGGAGCAGGCTCAACATGCCACTCAGGAAAGACAGCGCTGCGGGGATGAACGCGCAACTCTGGCTCCCGTAATAAGCCATACAGGAACGCTACCCTTTCCTAAAGTAACTGTAGATGCTCCGCTTGCGGAGCAGAGTATCGCAATGGTGCTCCCAGGGCGGCCATGTTGGATCTAAGGCCGCACTGCGGGAAGTGACCGTCACTTCTGCAGGAGTCCCGAAGGCGCGGTTGGCGTGATGTGAGGCGGCGTGCTGCGCCCTGCGGAGCAGAGAAGATATAGTGCGGCGACATGCCGGGCGTGCGCCGTCGCCCCATCATTTGCGTCCTGTTCCTCTCTATGCCCCACGGTAGAACGTAGTAACCGATGAAAACGTTGTCCTTTCGCAAGCCGTAGCTCTGCTTTGTTGTCTGGACCGAGGTGCCCGGATGTCTCTTGCGAGGGCCACGGACGCGAGACACGCGATCGTCCTCCGTGTCGTCTGCTTCCTAAACTTTCAAAACATGTTTTTAAGCATCGCTCGCGTTATAAAACAGTGCGATTTATCTCTACTCAGTCGCTACACATAATGTTCAAGGGACAAGGAACCTTCCAGTTCGTTTGATTTTAGTGTTGGATGTTTATTTTCAAAAACGCAAAGCGAGATACAAGCTCCGCCCGAAGCTCGTCGCATGCAAGGTCGTTTTCCCGCAGGAAGATTGGATCCAACTCAGCGCACGTGACCGCTTCTCCGCAAATACGGAGATTGGCATCAACTCAGCACCTTTCCCACCCCTTTCCGAGACAGTTTGCTGACCGGCGTCATCTGCTAAAGTTCTAGCGGCATGTTGCGATTTTTTTCCCCAAGCGCTTCAATATTATTCCTCGTTTTTGCAATGTCTGATTTGAAGGACCTTCAACATTCACAAAACTTCTCTCTTTTTCATACGGGCGAAAAAAAAAGAAGTCACAAGGGGCGAGCTCCGGTGACCTCGCCTCATGTTTTTCAGAACAGTGGAGGCCTGCACGGAGGAAAATGTGGGAGGGGGAAGGGGGGAGGGAGCGAGAGAGAGCCTTGAGGTGTGTGAGAAACAGTGCTGCGGAGTTGCCACTCCGGAGTTGAAATGATTCCGGAATTATTCCGCACTTTCGCGCCCGGAACAGAATGTGACTGGAATGGCTTCAGCGCTGGGGGGAATATAATGGGAATAGAATTAGATGCCTTTTATTCGAAATGGAGTGGGAATGGAATCGGCTCGGATCATATGCGAGCTGTGTCGATTTTCATCTAGGGCCTACGGGCTGATGGCGCAATTCACTAACACATGGTAAGTGGCTTTTGAAACAGCCATAGCCTCCTGTATACTGACAAAGCCCGGCAGATAGTCAGGTGACGTGGCCGCTGAAAGTGAAAAGGTAGAGCGGCAAACGACGGATAAGAGGAGAGTCATGTAACGGGCGCCCCGCTGCGGCGAGACGCCGAAACACACTATACTTTTTTTTCTCCTGTTGGCGAGGGTAAATGGAACTCCACCCCTTGCCCGTTCCTCTGTTTCGGTTTCGTCTGTTTTGTTTTCGCTCAAAATTGTGCGGCAACCTGCCGGGGTTGACAGATTCAAGATTACAGGTATTGATACACGGGAACAGCGTCGAAAGGTCAGTATCCCCTGCTGGGAGTTTTCGGCGGTCCATGCGCCGTAGGGCACACAGCTGCTCAGACAACGCAGATGGTCCTGAGGACATCCTCAGCTGGTCGAGACGTCTTTGTCCCGACGAAGACGTCTCGAAGACGACGAAGGCGAAGACGACAAAGACGAAGACGTTGGCACCTAGGATAGAGGCCTCTGAAACAACGCCGTAAATAGACGTCGCAACAAAACAGTCGGTTCTTTTTTTGGGTTCTTCCGCTGTGCAGCTGCACAATGCGACGACGAGGCTGAGCACGCTGACGGCGTAGCCTCCGCCATAGGCCTTGGTAGCCACAATCG
Organism: Ixodes persulcatus; assembly: GCA_013358835.2. Lineage (NCBI taxonomy): Eukaryota > Metazoa > Arthropoda > Arachnida > Ixodida > Ixodidae > Ixodes > Ixodes persulcatus. Next base: position 44,943 of record JABSTQ010000320.1, read on the forward strand.
CCGTAGCCTCGACATCAGCAGCCAGTCGCATCGGTTTCTCCCGAGCGAACAGTGTGTTTCGGGTCGTCGCCGCTCAAAAGCTGGGCGCTCACTACCGGACTCCCCGAGAAATGTTATGTGCTACCAGATCCCCACGCTTAAAATCTGCGACCGGGCGCTCTATGGCTTTGTGAGTATAGAGGAGGCTATGAAACATTATTCACTTGAGGTCACTGGCGGCTTGATTGTATCAATGACGTATACTCCTCCGAGGATAAAAATGACTCGCCCCCATTCAAGCAACCAAAACTGAATAGTTGTTGACCGTCAAGGTGTCATTCCTGGCGCCGCGAGTCGCGACAAAGTGGCTGTTGTAATCATACGCGATTATATTTTAGCTTTTAACCAGGTGTCGAACCGAACCATAAACCAAAGCAAAACCGTCAGTTTTAGCCGAACAGGAACAAACTTGTAAGGGAAATCAAACACTTGATATTGAACCCGGACCGAAACGGAACCGTCACCTCATGTGGCGTTTGCCGGTTCACTGGAAATTGTTCGGCGTAATAAAATGTGAGCCGCGCCTTTCTGCGGGTGGCGGCGGGAAGTCAATTAAATTTTCGCGACGGCAACGTCAGCGGCTCAGTTTTAACTAAACTGCTGCGACGACATAGAGACAGCTTAATAGACCCTTTTCTTTGCAGACACCACCAGGCGGTGCTCCAGTCTTTGACATCCCAGCGAACTTGCGGCTCATAAAAAGAATGAACAAAGCCCACCTTAAAGGCCGATGACCAGTTCGCGCTTTCCACTTTTCCTTCGCTTCTTCGCTTCCCCTCGTTTTCCTTCGCTTCCCATCGTATCTTACCCCTGCTCCGCTAAGCCACGGCGGCTAGGCCACAGACTACAACTAGAAAAATAAACGGGGTCACAGTAGTATAGAAATAAAAGTTCTGGTCCATCTCCAATTCCTTCAACCTTGAAAAATGACCTTCAAGAAATAACATGAACGCAATATACAATAATCACCCTGTAGGAACGTATTCCACCATGCCCTGTTTATAAATCGTCCCCAGTGTATCCTCCCCTTTCATGCCAACTAAATGGTAATACGGATCACTGAAGACTTCTTCGATTTTAAACACTTCAGACGTATAATTTAGTTCGTAGCCCTTTTCGAAAACCTCATTATATTTTCGTAATCTCTCAGTATTACCAACTTTGAATTTCGGCTTTATTTACGTTTCCGCGGATGCAAAGTGCTCCTGACGACCTCTTCCGTTGTCAGGTCCCCAATTGTCCCCAATTGGAGACAAGTGGAGACCAAATGTCCCCAAATGTCCCCAATTGAAGAGGCCTGACGACCTCTTCAATTGGGGACATTTTAATAGATTTATGAAAATAGGTATTGTAGTTCTTTACCACTTTATCCAAAATATCAAACCCAACATGGTTATTTGCACGCTAAAAATCTTCTCTAATTTTTCTTTTATTGTTTTTTTAAACCTTTCTTCAACAGGTGCTTTAAGCTCCGAATAACTACTAAAAAGTTTAATTCCTTTAATCTCAACCAGTCTCAGTACTTTACTATTTTAAAACTATGGCCCTTGATCTGTTTGTATCTTTTTGGGTATTCTCTTTTACATAAATATTTCAAGGAATGCTTGAGTTATTTGTTCAACTGTTTTGTTCTTTATGGGTATTAGCCATGCATATTAAGAGATTATATTTATAACCTTTGTTTTTCGTGAATATTTAATGACCTCAACAGGATCACCTTGCCATTCGTCATCTATTCTATGCACAAAACCTCTACATCTTTTAAATTTATTTCTTATTGGTTGAAATTTTTGTATATACATCTTGTCTCTCGGTAAATTTTTAACCTCTCTTATAGACTTATTATACTTTCTTTGTAGATCTTTTATTCATGAAAACCCGCTTTCGGGATCATAATAAATATTTTCTGATGACATTTATTTTGAGATATATTTATACCCATTAAATTTTTGTTTTTTAATATATTTATTCCTAAAAAGATGTTTGGTTGACCTTATGAAATCGTTTTCCCTATTTATAACCTCAACTTCAGAAATTGCATGTATTTTGTATAAGGTCAGTAGTTCTTTATAAAACTTGTAGGAAGTGAAATATGGTTCTTTTCTTTCGTACACATTTAGAGTTTTTTTTTTTATTGCGACACAACTCAACTACTTAAAGTCAAACCAGTTAGGGGAAGGAGTGCAATTTAGTTAATCCCTTTGATGAACTTACTATTTTAGTGAAGGTTAGCTGTTTTTCAAATAGTGGTTTACCTTCTTGACGACTTAAAATATTTAGTACAATAATGACCACACAAAATTATTTAATACTTTGAATCTGAGATGAGTTATAGTGTATGTCTTTATTGCTTGTTTTCAGATATTTTGATGTTAGTCTAGCAGAGGTTAAACCAAAGCTATCGAAGAATTCGACATTATTTGAATTGCTAAAGTAACAAACCGAATGTGTTCCAGAGATGGAAGTTATCATTAATTATAACACCAAATTCATTTAGGTGGCATATTTTTTGAAAATACACCACTAAATTCCGGTGTCTGTTTTCATAACTTAATAATATCATTGGAACGTAGTGGTGCTTTTATTAGATATTTGAAATAATTATCCAAATACCACTTCGATTATAAATCTTTCCAGGTGTTTATAAGGCCTTTTCTAGCGACTTCCTCTACAACTTTTGCAGCTCCAGCTCTTGCGCCTCCTGTTAATGCCCCCTTTTACAATAAATGGTAGTGCTCTAGCTGCTAAGGCTGCTTTGGCTCCAATAATGGGTATAAAACCATCCTCTTGAGGCTTGATTTTTTTCAACCGCGTTTTACTGAACTTTTCAACCACAGGCTTATCCTTCTTTAGCTTCTCAATTTGAGTGGAAGTAAGAAACAATCTACATTTTCGGGATTGATCGTTGGATTAATTATATTTTCACATTCTTCTCTATCTGAAATGAAGACT